>PVLD010005509.1:0-111391 GCA_004027595.1 Dinomys branickii | reverse complement strand
AAAAAAAAAAAAAAAAAAAAAAAAAAAAAAAAAGAGCGTAAGTACATAAGAACAAACAAACAACAAAATCCCCCTCCCTAAAAAAAACAAAAAACAGAGAGAAACAAGAAAGGAGCCTTGGACTTATGACCAAGGACGTGTAACCACTTCCCTCACCGGAAATAGGTATTACTTTGCAATAAAGCAAGAAAGAAAGAAAAAAAGAGGAGCAGAGAGAGGAGGCAGCGCAGCGGCAGCACCGGCTTAGGGCCGTCTGTCCCAGTCCTGACTCAACCCTGGGGGGCACTCTCCTCGGAGCACTCGGGCCTGGAGTGCCCACCTTCAGGGCGCAGGGGGCTGTGTGTTCTCGGCCTCCTTGGGGAAGTAGGGGCCTTCTACTCTCTCCTCCTTGGCCGCCAGGGGCCTCTGTCTTCCCCTCCTTGGGTGCAGCTGAGGCCTGGAAGAGGTCTTGGCTGCATTCCTGTGTGCACCACAGGCGCTCTGGCCCCCAGGCCTATTCTCAGAGTACAGCTCTGGCCCCACATCTGACCGCTCCAGGAACTGCCCCTGCGCTGGCCTCCGGCTCAGGAAAGCTTAGCCCAGACCTTTCACATGGTAGTCAAGTCCCTTCCCCACTGATCTTATCCCCAACATTTCCCCACTGCAAGCTCTGCCAGACTGGATGTGTCCTTCACTCCACAGCCTGAGAGTTCTGACCTCCGGTGCCTTCCTTCTATCTATTCCTGTTGCCCCAAACTCTAGTCTGTTCTCTCCCAGTCCCAACTCACTGATGTCTTTTTCTCCTATTCATTCTGCAAGGGCCCGTTCATATGTCCCCTGGTCCGGAAGTCTCCCGCATTCCTTCTGACAAGAAGGTTCCCCTCTGTCTTCCGAGCCTGCATCTCTATTTTGTGATGCTCTGTCCCAAGCACTGGTTGTGGCACACACAAGGTGTCAGTTTATGCACCTGTGCAGATTACCACTGCAATTTTCCAGATGAGGAACTGAGACCCACAAAGAGAAACCAGCTTGCCCAGGCTCACCTCCAACATGCAGATTCCTGCCATGCTGTCTCTGCTGCTTGTTGCGTCTGTGGGCCTTGTGGACGCCCTTCAGGTACGGTCACCCTTCTCCTTCCCATCCTGGAAGAGCTGAACCCTGAAAGGAGGGAGAAGAATGCCCAAGCTTCCCCTGAGGGTGGTGGCTCCACGCAAGGGGACAGCCCCAGGTGCTGGCACTGGGGTGCACACAACCAGCAGCTCCCAATCCCTTCCCCTCCCAGGGGCTGCAGGCCTTTGGCCTCTCAGCACAAGCCCCGCCTCAGGGGAGGGACAGCTGGCTTGTCACCAGAAGGGGTAACAAAGCAGAGATAAGATCCCTAAACCCTCTCTACCATAGAGTAAGTTCTAGATTCACTGATTCCCATCACGGAAAAAGAATGTCCAGGGTCCATCAGAAAGAGGCAGAAAGGGATTTATAGGGAAGAATTATAACAGTGCACAGAGAAATAGAGTGCAGACCCTTGAGCGAGAGGCACGCTTGCCTTCCAAACTGGAAATGTTTCTGGGTGAAAACTTGTGGGTAAAGCTGGTCCACTCTCAGAAGGGTACTGGCCCATTTCACAGGTAGAAGCTCAGTTTAGGGTTTTTGTTTTGTTTTGGTTTTTTAGATGGATAATTTAATCATTCTTTGAATTCTCTTATTCTGTTCTTTTATCTTAAGATCAGGTGTTTGCTCTTTACTCTCTCAGCTAAGCCACTTAAGGACTTAGAATATCCCTGAATATCCTTGAAGTACTCTGGATGCGATGGGAACAGAAGGGAAGGAGCCTGAGTTAACCCAAGGGTGCCCGCATGGATCACCTTGGGTGGCTTTGAACTGGGTCCCGGAAGTCGCAATCTTTTCAAAAGTACAATTGTTAGTTATGATTTTCCTTGTCTCCTTTCTATCTATCTTTATTTCTTCTTCTTCATCTTCTTCTTTGGTATCGGGAATCGAACTCACAACCTCGCGCTTGCCGGGCAGGCGCTGTGCGGCTGAGCTATATCCCCAGCTACTTTATTCTCTCTACCCTTCCTCAGGGTGACAGGGCTTCATCATCTCTCCCTCAGGTCCAGAGGCACTCCATCATACAACGAGACCTCTTCTCTCAGGAAATACCTCTAGACATGGCCCTGGCCTCCTTTGATGACCAGTACGCAGGCTGTGCAGCGGCCATGAGAGCTGCCCTCCCAGAACTCAACCACACGGAGTTCCAGGCCAACAAAGTCTACGCGGAAGGCTGGGCGCTGGCCAACAGCCAGTGGCAGGGACGCCGGACCTGGGACCCTGTATGGGGCCTCAGCGCTACCCGGCCACCTCCAGTGCCCCCTGGCTTCCAGGATGAGCATGGGGTGGCGCTCCTGGCCTACACCGCCAACAGTCCCCTGCACAAGGAGTTCAACGCGGCCGTGCGCGAGGCGGGCCGCTCCCAGACCCACTACCTGCAGCACTTCTCCTTCAAGACACTCCATTTCCTACTCACAGAGGCCTTGCAGCTGCTGGGTACAGGCCAGCGCCCACCCCGGTGCCACCAGGTGTACCGAGGGGTGCATGGCCTGCGTTTTCGGCCTGCAGGGCCTGGAACAACAGTAAGGCTGGGGGGCTTTGCCTCTGCATCCCTGCAGAATGTCGCGGCCAAGCAGTTTGGAGAGGACACCTTCTTTGGCATCTGGACCTGCCTAGGGGTTCCTATCAGAGGCTACTCCTTCTTCCCTGGAGAGGAAGAGGTGCTGATTCCCCCCTTTGAGACCTTCCAGGTGATCAATGCCAGCCGACTGGCCCAGGGCCCTACCCGCATCTACCTGCGGGCTCTGGGCAAGCGCAGCACTTTCAACTGTGAGTACATCAAAGGTAAGGAGGGTGCAGGCAGCACCTGTGTGAAAGGGGCGTCCACATCCGGGCCATGAAGTGTGTGCCTGAGTACAAAGAGCCAAGCAGCAACGAGGAGAACAGGGCGCGTGACCAGCCTCTCCGCCACTCCGAGTCACGAGAGACCTAGACTTCTAGCCCTTGAGGACCACTTGCCTGCTGCAGGGTGGAAGAGGGCTCCCTGACCAAGGCAGGGATCTTGAACCAGCCTCTCCTCCTGGCTGATAGCTGGTGGGGAATTATGTTCTAGCCACAGTGTGGACACAGAGTGCTCTTGTCAGAAATGAGTAAGAGCCCCAACCTGAGTTTCCAGGGTGGTTTTTAAATTTTTTTTTTCTCTTTTTGAGACAGGGTTTCAGTATACAGTTCAGCCTAGCTTTAACTCACCTTGTAGCCCAGACTGGCCTTAGACTCCCAGCAATGCTCCTGGCCTAGCCTTCCGAGTGCTGGGACTATTGGCGTGAGCCACCACGCTGGGCTCCAGGGTGTTTTTATAAAGCAGAATAGGAATGATGTGCTACATTGTCCTGGGCAGGTGTGCGTGTGCATGTGCATGTGTGTGCACGTGTGCGTATGCGTGTGTACAGAAGGGTGCTGTGCCTCAGATTCCAGTTCCAGCTATGACCAGGCAGGCGCTGGCTATTCCTCCTGTCTATTCTCAGGGCTTGTCAGAGCAGGAATGATGGGAATGGCTCAGGCAGGTGACTGGGGATGGAACCAGGGTCTTTGTGATGAGCTACATCTCCAGCCCCTCTCCTTTTTGAGCAAAGCCCTCACTAAGTTGCAAAATTGCCTAGGCTGGGATCAAACTTGCAATCCTCCTGCCTCAGCCTTCTGTAGTGCTGGGATTACAGGCATGTGCTACCACAGCCAGCTTAGTATTCATCTCTGAAGGGCTGTGGCCTGCTATTTCTGGCTGGGTAAGGCCTGCTTTTGATAACCAGAAGCAGATAGTTGGCTGAAACCATAACCAGGACTAAAGTGGGAGGCATCCCATGTGGCTTCGGGTCCCATTTGGCCAGCATTGTGGGTGGTCAGGAGCTGACGTGGTGTTGAGGACAGGCCAACAGTGCAGACCAGCTCTCCCTGGCAGGGACAAGGCAGGGGGTGGGGAGGTGAGCACGGCCAGGGGGTAAAATCACAGGCCAGGGAGAGCGGTGGCTCAGAAGGGACCCTGACTTTTTTTGTTTTTTATCTTTTTGAGACAGGGTATTGCTATGAAGTTCAGAATGGCCATGAACTCACTATGTAGTCCAGGCTGGCCTCGAACTTGAGAAGATCCTCCTGCTTCAGACTCCTGAGTGCTGGGATTATAGGCGTGTGCCATTATGCCCAGCTCTAAGAGTGAGCCCTTTTAACCAGACAGTTGTGGGGGTTGCTAAGTTCTCCCACAGAGTGTACATGTGTACCACGGGGTACCACCCTACAGAGCAGAGTGAGGGGCGCACACCAGCTTTTTCTAGAGCAAGTCAGGGCAGGGCCGCCGGAGCACCAGGGCCCTTCCCGCCTGGAGAGCTACTGAGGCTCTGACTTCTATTTCTTTCCTCCAGACAAGAAGTGCAGATCTGGGCCCTGCCATCTGGATAGCTCAGGTAAGGGTGGGCTCGGTGCTGGGATGACCAGGGTGCTCAGGGGTTGGGCCTCACCTGGGCCACCCTCTTGTAAGAAAAGCCACCTCCTAATCAAAAAAAGAGAACCTTCTTTTTTTTTTTTTTTGAGACAGGGTATTGCTATGAAGTTCAGAATGGCCTTGAACTCACTATGTAGCCCAGGCTGGCCTCAAACTTGAGAAGATCCTCCTGCCTGAGGCTCCTGAGTGCTGGGATTATAGGCGTGTGCCATCATGCCCTGCTCTAAGAGTGAACCCTTTTAACCAGACAGTTGTGGGGGTTGCTAAGTTCTCACACAGAGCGTACGCATGTACCACGGGGTGATCAGGTTAGTGGATCCACCTGCTTTCTAGGTGGGTCTGCCCCTCCCTCATGGGAGGGGCCACTGTCAGGCCAAAGGATTCAGGCTGCGCTAAGGCTGCTCTGAGGCTGCTCTCCACAGCATCCTCCCTCAGGCTGCAGAACCCACTGTGTCTCTTCGTTACTGCGTCATTGTCTTGAAGGTTCCTGCAGATGTGCCTTTAAAGTCAATGCCAGGCCTCAGGTGAAGGCCTCAGCTCTAACCGAGGCTCAAGTACCTTAACTTTATGACAAACCCATTCTCTCTCTGAGCCTTAGTTTCCTTACTGCTAAATAAGCAAACAGCACTAGACTACACCCAGTTCTCTCTTTTCTTCCCTCGAACTCTTGTTATGCCAGGGACTAGCTGGGCCACTGCTCCTCTAGGTGGGAACAGGCCACTTCCCAGCCATGACTATCCCTTGCCTCCTTCCCCAGTACTTTGAGAAGCGGGCAGGAAGGACCCCAGGCTCTGCTTTGCTCCCCCACCCTCCCTGATACAATAGTATGCAGCGTTCCACATATACAGGGCCATTATCCCGCCACCCTCCACAGCGCAGGTCCTCTCATCACCCCGTTCTACACAGCACGGAAATAGGGCCCAGAGGAGAAGCAACCAGCCCTACCCCACATGGCCAGTAAGGGTGGGTGGCGCCCAGGCAGCCTGGCTCCAGAGCTAAAGTCTGGACCAGCCCACCAGGACGGACCCCACGCTCCTGGACAGCACCTCACTTTATCTTTACTGTGCTGTCGACTGTCAGAAGGCAGAGCCAGCGTATTACTGCACAAAACGGGAAAGTGAAAACGAAATGAGGCAGAAGTGACTCGTCCGAGGTTACTGAGTTAGTGGCAGGACCAGAAGCGTGGTCTCCAGCATCCAACTGAAGCCTCTTCTTTGAGCCCTACAGTGACTTCAGGCACTTGGCAAGTTCAGCTGTTTCCCCCACAGCCTACCCAGCATGTCTCCGACTAGGGCGTGGGCAGAGGAGCCAAGTTCTGAGTCATTGGAGTGCCCTCAGATCTGAAGGCAGAGGGCGACGCCTGACAGCCTCTGGGTGGGCAGCAGCGGCTCTCGCCCGTCTCTGTCTCCTCCTCCCTTCCTGCATCCTGACCCTTCCCGTCTCCTGGCACACCGTGCAGCAGGCCTCTCAGCTCCTGCCCCCAGCCTCTCCATCCCGCATCTTCACGTCCCCATCGAGTTCTAACTCTCTCCCTTCCTCCCTGCCTGTCTTCTCTGAAGCCGTGCACCAGGGCTCCCTCTCTGCAATCTGGTCCCTGCTGCTGTCGCTGTGGTTCCTGGAGGCCCTGCCAGCAATCCCAGAGCTGCTCTGACCCATCAGACACCGAGCAGCCCTGCCTGAGCCTCTGCCAGCTGGAGGACACTGGCCATGGGTGTGCTCTGAGTGTACTCGGGCTCCCTGGTAAACCCATCTGCGGCTGCCGGACCTGTGGGGGAGACACAGGAGAGAATCTGGGGCCTGAGCCTGGGCTCCAGGAGCGAGCCTCTTACCCGGTGGTGGGAGGACTCCAGGACAGGCAGCTGCTCACCTGGAGACAGGAGACCTCAATGTATCAGAGGGACGCTGGGGTGAGGGGAGAGCACTGGGCCACGGGACTGGTGTGATGCCAATGCCTCACACGCCTACCTGGACAGCGCCCCATCACACCTCAGGAAACCGCTCTGGCCTACTGGCTGGGTTCAGATCCCTGCCTCTGCGTTCCCATGGGCTCCAGTCCCTAGTTCCTGAGGGCAAGACTAGGTCTGAGGTACAGAGATGGCGCTGGCTATGATGTGAGAAAGAAACTGATGCCTGTGAATAACAGATGCCCACACTGGCCCTCCTTTGACAGTTTCCACCTTTCTGAACATCTGTGTGGGAATTGGGTAGGCTGTATCTAATTCCAGAAGACAGAGACTAGGAGAAATGCAGAGGGAGAACCGGGCTCTCTCCCGCTTTCCTAGTTATTTTTCTGCAGAGATGTAAGTTCTGCTTTGATCCATGAGTTCTGAGGCTCTTCTCTGTAGAGATGAACCTGGATCTTTGACTTCTACCACCACAGGCCCAAGGGGAAGACAGGACATCTGGGAAGTGCCAGGTGCACACTTTCTTTATTATGGGGGGAGGCTCTGGAGCCAAATGTCTGTTTGGCCTCCTGCTTGGGAAACATGAATTTCCTAACCTGTGCCCTCAGGCAAGGATGGCAAGACTAAGTCTACCCAGCAAGACCAGAAATGTAGCAGCTCTGTAACTGCGCTGCCCCCAAGCGCTCTAAATAAGAGCATGGACGTTGTAAGAGTTTCTCCTCTTTTAGGAATTAGGGGAGTAGTTAGGACATGTAGGCAAAGGAGTCCTGTGGACTGTGAAACCAGTAGTCCTTCAGTGGTCCTGAAGAGAAGGTGCCCTACTGAGGGGCAGCTGGCTGCCTTCTGTAAGGACCAAATGCCCCCTGGCCTTTGCCACCCCTGCCCAAAGGCGCTGTGGCTGCAGTACCCCCAGTACCTAGCCCCAGCCCCTCACAGGGCCTGCACCAGCACCAGCAGGCTCATCACCAGTGCCATAGAAAAGAAGATGCCCAGGAAGAAACGGTCCATCACTCGAGCCAGGCGCTTCCAGTCCTCGTGGCGACGCTGGGCAGCCCGGTGGCTGTGGAAGGTGCTGGCAATGGTGGCCACATGGTGCAGTAGGGCTTCCTGGTGGCACAGACACCGTGGGTCGTGGCAAGGGCCTGCTGGGGGCCCAGCAGGGGGCTGGGGGCTGGGGGCTGGCTCGGATGGCCTGGACTGCCCACAGGGCTCGCCTCGTTCCCGCACACACAGGCCCTTGGCCAGGTGTCCCAGCAGGAGGGCTTGAGCCCAGGCTGGCACTGGGCGGGCACTGGGACCACAGTAATGCAGGTTCATGATAAGGATGGTCAGTGCTGTTGAGAAAGTGACCATCGTCATGGTGGCCATGTAGTACTTCCCTGCAAGAGAGAGACAGTCAGTTGAGGCCCAGAATAAGAACTTGAGGGTCCTAAGCTTCCCTGCTGCCTTCCCCACAAATCCGAACAGGCCCGGCAAGTCCAAGGATGGAAGGAGAAAGGAGTCAATTTCCCCCATCCCTCTGCTACCAGCGAATTTTCGGAAGCTACCTGTTCACCCTCAGAAGGCTCCAATAATTATGGGCATGATCTGGGGCAAATTCAGATCCTTTCTTTACAACTGGACTAACAACAGAGTGTACCTTACAGGTTTGTGTTTGTGTTGCTGCTCACCTCAGGTGTAAGCACACAGGAGAGAGCCTGGCATACAGCCGGTGCTCAACACATTTATGCCTATGTTTAAAACACCGGGGCAGGGGTTGCTGGCTTACACCTGTAATTCTAGCACTCAGGAGGCTGAGGCAGGAGGATTGCCACATGTCTGAGGTCAGTGTGGGCTACACAATGAGTTCAGTAAATCCAGCCTGAACTATGTAACGAGACTGTCTCAAAACACCAAAAATAAATAAATAAACATAAAATAAAACGACACGGGGGTTGGGGCACAGCTCTCCCTGCACCAAGGCCTTGAGAAAAGACTAGAACTTTCTAAAGGGCGCTAGGGGTTGGGGTTCGCCCAGGAAGGCGCCTACTCCTTTCCCTTAACCTCCCAGGGTGCGCGCCTCTGCCACCGGAGGCGGCCCGGGCTCACCGATGAGCGGCACGCTCTCGGCCGGCGGCATGCTCTCGGCCAGCAGCAGCTGGAAGACGGTGAGCGCCAGCAGCACGGTGACGCCGAGGGACACCTTCTCGCCCGAGTCCGCCGGCAGGTGGAAGGCGAGCGGCGCGAGCAGCGAGATGAGCACGCAGGGCAGCAGCAGGTTGCACACGTAGGCGGCGGCGCGGCGGCGCAGGAGCAGCGTGAAGGTCACGTCGGGGTAGGGCTCGGAACAGCAGCCGTAGGTGAGCACGCGCCGCCGCGCGGGGAAGCCCAGCACGCGCCACTCCACGTTCTCCACGAAGTCCGCCAGGCTGGCGGCGGCGCCGCGCGGCCTCACGTCCAGCTGGTGCCCGCCGTGTGTCCACGAGCCGAAGGTGAGGCCGCAGCGTTGCGCGTCGAACGGGAAGGCCGACACGTCCACGCGGCACGAGCTGCGCGTGATGGCCGGCGCGTCCCAGCGCACCGCGCCGTCGTGCCGCACGACCACGTTGGTGCTGGCGGAGGCCGGCGGATGCGCATCCGCCCTGTGGGCACACGAGACGGAGATCCGGACGTCAGCCGCGCGGCTGCAGCCTGGTTGCCGCAGAGGTGAGGGCGGACCCGGGAAGCGTCTGGGGCTGCCGGCGACCTTGTGCCCCTGGCGACACAAAGGGTGGGGCGCGGCACAGGCAGCCCTGTCTGCGCAAGTCCAGAGGGGGCAGCACCCCAAGGGCTCAGGAGGGCACAGCTCTAGCCCAGGCAGGGTAAGAAGTTCGCCGCAAAAGCAGTCAGTGACACCCCATCGTCACTATGACTTCGGGAGTCATCTGCAGAACTGCTTAGAGAGGCCGGGGAAGCTGCGCGGCGCCCTGTATTGCTTAGGAGATCAGAACTGGCTCTGCTGGCCTAAAGGAAATCTCTAGACATCTCGGGCCTGGAGGAGGGAGATCCCTGGGAAGCCCTGAGATCAGACCTGCCTGGAAGGGCCGAGGGGGCCAGGGAGGCCCTCGTAGCCCCTCCCCAGCAGACATTCAGCCTAAGTTGTCCTGGGGCGCCCTAAAGTGGGGGTGCCTTAGCTGTGAGCTCCCGGTGGCTTAGAAGAGCTCCAGGGTGATGTCCAGAGGGACCAGGTCGGGTGGTAGGAGTGGGATCCGCACGTACCGGGGTGAAGGGCAGCTCTGCAGAGGGTGGGACAGGAGGGGCCCCAGGCAGGCCGTACTTGTTATAGAGAACTATGTCCGGCCGCCACACAAGACTGCTGGGGATGCGGATGGCGTCGAGACCACCGTAGGCGTCAGGGTCCCATCTGAGGTAGGCGTCTGTCCACTCCTGCCGGATCCACAGGTACAGGGTCAGCACCTGGTTCCGCTCATCCTGGAGGGTGGGGAGTGTACACCTGAATTGGCATCCCCTGCCTCTTTGTGCATACTGGCCTGTGGGCCTCTGGTCAGCACCCTGACCCCGGCTGCCCAGTGTAGTCCACTTCCCTCCCAGGCCTGACCTTGCTTGGTGAGCTTGGTGATTTCTCTCACCCCTGGACCTGAGGGTCCTCAGCAGTTACATGGGGGATAATTCCTGCTTGGGGTTGGAGTGAGTCCACGGGTGCAGAGTGTAGGGTACACAGAGGGCACCTGGCGGTTGGTGACATTTATCCTTGTTAACATAACAGTTACCGACTTGCTGGGAGAGTAACCCCAGTCTGTCACCCCTTAGTCCCTCGACACTGTTACAGGTAACAACACTCCACAGCTCCTCTACCACAGCCACCACGCACCATGTCGATGATCTGCGACAGTGTCACCTCCAGGGTCACATTCAGAGTCTGGTCTGTGTCGGCCACGGGTCTCAGGGCACTTGTGTAGTTGGTGAAGAGGTCTCGGAACAGTTTGTGAGCCAGTCTGCCCTCAGCTCCAAAGCACTCTGGAGGAGCAGTCAGGTTTGTTCGCCCAGGACTGCAGGCCAAGGGCCCTGGCCTCAGGCCCCCGGCTGGAGCCCTGGCGCTGGTCCCCCTGCCCCATGCTCTTTCAGTGGTCCTTCTATGCACTTTCAGTGTCCTTTGTCCCTCTAGCTGTGGCTCTGGTTCCTTCCTGCTTGTCTCCAGGGATGAACGAGGCCAAGGCCACAGGCTTATCTCCTGGAGAGACCCCGACTTCCTTCCGTGCCTGCTCGCCTTCCTAAGGACCTGGATTCTGCCTGCCCTGCCACAGAGGCTGGGGGGACCCCATGTGCCTAGGACTCCAAACCTTTACCCAGGCATCCCAGACCTTATTACCTTCTCCCTGTGGTCTCTCAACCCTTTCTACTTATGGAACATTCCCTCTTCTGCAGCCAAATATTGGTTAGCTTGTTCTGAGAAGTCTTGCTGTTTTGTTCAGGCTGGCCTTGAACACCTGGGCTCAAACCATCTTCCTGTGTCAGCCTCCTGAGTGCTGGGATTACAGGCATGCGCCACTACACCTGGCTGATGGTCTGGTTTTAAGCTAGGGTCTTGCTCAGTGAAGTCTCTCAAGTTGGGCTCAAATTTACAATCCTCCTGCCGCAGCCTCCTGAGTAGATGGGATTACAGCTGTGTGCCACACATTTGGCTTGAAACTGCTTCTTATTCTGTGTTGTTTGTCTCAGCAAACAGTGCCCCTAGTGATGGCAGGAAATTGGAGTTTCCTTTCTTTATTTGTTTTTCCTCAAGCTGCAACCCAGTTAGTGTCCAAATCTTTTCTTTTTTTTTCCAAATCTTGCCAGACTGCTGAGTGCCGTCCTCTTTACGGTGCAGGCGCCTCCCTTCCAGGCTTGGCCGCAAGGAAGCAGGGGCACCCTCCCCACAACTCTGCCTGCCTCAAACTCACTCTCTCCTGCCAACCTGTACGCTTCCGGTAGATTAAGCTTTTATTTTTACTTTTTTATTTTTTGGTACCAGGAATCGAACTTGGGACCTTGTTCTTGCCAGGCAGGCACTGTGCCACTGAGCTATATCCCCAGCCTGATTAAACTTTTAAACATGTATCTCTGCTAGGCCAGTACCTGCCTAAAACTGCTCGGGGACCCCCTGGTTACAGGCTAAAAAGCATTGGCCTGACATTCAAGGCCCTTCTTGATCAGCCCCTTTGAGTTCCCAGCCCTAGCTCTGGAAATTCCCCGTGGCTGCTCCCACCCCAGCCAGGCTGGGCTCCTCTCAGCCTCTTCAGCAGCTCTTTCCCACATTCCACAGAGAGAGAGCTTGTTCCCGGTGTAGGTACTAAAGAGAAGGCTAGAGAAAGGTAAAGGGACTTCATGGGGAAGAGAGGGTTGGAGCAGACAGAAATGACAGCATTGCTAGGAGAAGCCCGGGCTGGTGCGCCAAACTTCATACCTGCAGGAAGTAGGAGCAGGAGCAGAAGGCCAAGGCAGAGGTGGTAGCTTCCGGGCCCCATGGCTCTGCCACAGCCAGAGGTGCAGCAGATCTCCTGGCCAGACCTCGGGCAGAATCCGCCCTGGCTGGCAAAGGCGGCGTGGACAGTACCTGGAAATTGGAAAGGCTGAGGTCATCCGTGGGCCCAGCTACGCTCCAGGGAGCCCCGTTGCCCTTCTGGCTATCTGACCCTGTTTTGCACCTGCTTGTGGATGTTAGGGTTTGCTCGTTGGCATCTGCCGGGCTCCTCTGCTGTTCCTTTCATCCTCCAGGCTTGGCCTCTGCCCTTTCCTATTCCCTGCCCCCTCTGTACCGCTGTCTCAAGTTCCGTCTGTCTTCCCCCCTAACGATGTGGTTTCTTGGCTTCCCCGTCTGACCTTCCTCTGCAGGCCTCTTTCCGCTCTCCCTTTCTCCTTCTATTTCAGGCCCCCTGACTCACGTCCTCTGCTCCTGGTTCCCAGGCTCGGAAGAGTCTGCTGCTCTCAGTAGACCAGGAAGCAGGGGGCTCAGGCCCAGGGCTGAAGGGCAGGACAGTGGCCCCTCCCCGTTTGCCTGTTCTTAGCTTAATTACACGGCTGGGACATCTGCGCTATGGAAACAGAGCAACTGAAACGGACACCTCAGGCCACGGGGGCCTAAATTATTCAGTCTGCAAAGCAGCACCAGGCTCAGTTCAGGCCCATCTAGAGCAGAGGGACACGGGTCAGAATGCGCAGAAGACTCAGGCCCTCCAGACCTGCAGCTGTCCTCCCAGGGAGGGACTGAGCACATCAGGCCTGGGAGGCCCCCCTCCTGGGAGGCGTGGTGCTGGTGGCAGGCAACTCCAAGTGGCCCCTGAGGGTAGAAGATGCAGCCACAGCCTTTCTTCAGTCCTAGCAGTCACTGTCCACCGCGTCTCAGTGCTTTCACACTATCCAGCCACGTGGGCAGCGTGGGGTAATCACAATCACTGCTTCCCGAGGTGTCTGACCTGAGCATGATCCCAAAACTCTGGGTTTCAGTTTTCTCGGTCTGGTCCATGGGATGAACAGTGTTTACCTTGACAGCAGTGAGGATGATCTGAGGTAACTTGAGAGTGCAAGGCGGTGTCCCGGCGCGGTAGGCAGGCACACACCGGGCGTGTAGTGGGTGCCCGTGAGTCAGGCTCACTTCAGGGACACACAGATCCACGGGTGTTTATATGGTCCACACAAGTTTGCCTTGATTACTTTTGTAGAAGTTGGTCAGTTGCCTGACAACAGCTACATAAGCTGCCCCGGCAGTCCCACCCATAGCCGTGATGTCAGCTGCGGGGAAGCTGCCCAGTCCCTGCTCTTTCCGTACCCGGCACTCTCCTGGGTCCTGGGTGTCTATCTCCATTCACCTTCCGGACATTTGGGGAAACCGGAAAACACAATGAGTATTAGTTGAGATTTAGCGTTGTGCATTTTCTTAGGTGTGACTATGGCACTGTGATCGTATTTATAAGAGCTCTGTTGGAAACATACTGAACCAGGCATGGTGGTGCATCCCTGTAATCCCAGCACTTGGGAGGATGGGGCAGGATCACTGTGAGTTCAAGGCCAGCCTGAACTATGCAGCAAGACCCTGTCTCAACAAACCAAAAGAAAAAACAAAAGACATTGAGGAAAGGATCTGCCTTAGAAATAGTATCATTAAGTAGAGATGAAATAAGACTAAAATTTGTGACAAGTGTTGCATATGCGTTCATCACACTCTTTTACTTTGTGTAAGTTAAAGTTTCTATAATACAAGCTTTAAAAAATACCCTCAGGAGGATTGGCCTGAGTTTGCAGCCAATCTGTGGATTATTTTTTTTATTTTTATTTATTTTATTTTTTTTGGTACTGGGAATCGAACTCATGGTTGAGGCCAATCTGAACTACACAGTGAGACCCTGTCTTAAAAAAAAGAAAAAAAGAAAGGAAAGAAAATGGGGAGGGGGAGGGGGAGGGGAGGAAAGCAGGTAAAAAGGAAAAAGGAAAAAAGGAGGAAAAAATGGAAACAAAGCTTTTCTAAATGGGGAGGGGAGGGCTTTAAGGGAAGGAGTGGGGTGGGAAAAAGAAGCCAAGCACATCAGGCACAGTTGCAAATTCCCTATGATGAGTGTGGTCACTGTGTAGTTCTAAAATGTACTGATAGACCAGGCCTGGTGATGCATGCCTCTAATCCCAGCACTTGGGAGGCTGAGGCAGGAGGACCATTGCAAGTTTGAGACCAGCTTGGGCTACAAAGTGAGCTCAAGGCCAGTGTAAACTGCATAGCGAGACCCTGTCTCAAAAAAAGAAAAAAAAAGTACTAATAAAATCTGATTAAAAAGTAAACAATAAGAATTGTTTAAAACAAAAGTAATAGATACTCCTCATTTAATGACTTTCAGAGTAATGACCAACTTACAACCTGTTCTGAATCTTGTAATGTGCAGACTATCTGCTGTTCCTCATTTAACAACCAATTTATCAGTCACAGGACTGGAATCCAGTCTCTACATGAGGGGAATCTGTACAATACTGAACTCCAGTAAAGCAGGTTGAGTCTAAGAGCTGGTTTTTTGAAACCCAAGGAACAAAAAATCTGGATTCCCTTTCTAGAAATACAAAAAATCAATAAAACTGAGTTTGGCTGGGTGTGGTGATGCATGTTTCTAACTCCGGGACTTGGCAGGCCAACGCGGTTGAACTCCAGGAGTTCAAGGCCAGCCTGGGCTACATAAGTGTTCAAGGCTAGCCTGAACTGTATAGCAAGACTCTGTGTCAAAAACAAAAACTCAAACCAACAAAAATAAAAAACAAAAAACTTAGTTCGAGAGAAAAACATCCAGCCTGTGTTAGCTTTGATCTTGGTACTAATACAGTGTTTTGCTTGAGCAGGTGTTATATTGGACGTCATAATGAGGTTATGGATTCCACAGTCTGTGGTTTTTTTTTTCTTTTTGGTGGTACCAGGGATCGAGCTCAAGACTTTGCACTTGTGAGGCAAGTGCTTATTCCACTGAGCTATATCCCCAGCCCAGTCTTTTTGTGGTTGTTGTTTTGGGTTTTCTTGAGACAGGGTTTTGCTATGTAGCCCAAGCTGGCCTTGAACTCATAGCAATCTTCCTGCCTGTCTCCTGAGTGCTAGGATTATAGGTGCGTGCCACCATGCCAAGCTCCTGTTGTATTTTTTGAGAAATTAAAATATTTAAGAACATTTCAGCCAGGTGTGGTGGTGCATGCTGTAATCCCAGCATCTGGGAGGCTGAGGCAGGAGGATTGCTGTTTCAGGCCATCCTGAACTGCACAGCAAAATCCTGTCTCAAAAAGAAACTGCTAGGCGTGATGGTGCCTACCTCTAATCCCAGAACTCGGGAGGCTGAGGCAGGAGGATCGTTGCAAGTTTGAGACCAGCCGAGGCTACAAAGTGAGCTACAAGGCTACAAGGCCAGTCTGAACTGTATAGTGAGATCCTGTCTCAAAAAAGACAAAAAAAAAAAAAAAAGACAAAACATTTCAATGAGATTTTGGGATGTAGAAGAGATTATCATCCTTATCTTGAACTGGAATTGTAATCTCTATACTACAGTGTGGATTCAGTGATAAACATTTCTTTTTTTTCTTTTGCGGTACTGGGGATCGAACTCAGGACTCTGCGCTTGCTAGGCAAGCGCTTATTCCACTGAGCTATATCCCCAGCCCTTCAGTGATAAACATTTCATTGAGAACTGTTTCTTTTAATATCAAGAGAATAATACTTGCCCTAAGAGGAAATACTGCTCTTATTTACCATCTTTAACACTAAGAAAGGCTGTTTTTATAGTGCATTCTTTAAAAAAATCACTGCTGTTGAGGAAAGAAGAGTTAAGAATTCTTTGCTGAAAAGCCCAGCAGTGTTGTGGGACTCAGGTTCACTAAGTCATGAAGGAGGGGATACTCAGCTCAGTAACACTCATCCTCAGGTCCAAATTAATCCCAACATTTGGGAGGCTGAGGCAGGAGGATCACTATGAGTTTGAGGCTACCCTGGGTTACACAGTGAGTTCAAAGCTAGCCCAAACTGCACAGGGAGAGCGTCTCAAAAACACAAAAACAAATTAAACTGAAGCCCCAGTCACAGGGCACACCCACTGTTTTCTTATCTAGCATTCCTTCAAGTCCCAGAAGTCTTTGGCCTGATTCTAATCGGAATTTGCTAGATGCCTTATTTTGACCAATCAAATTAGACCTGAGTGAAGCTGGGTGTGGCAGTACCTGTCTGTTATCCCAGCACTCAGGAGCTGGGGTGGGAGGATCAGTCACCGAGTCTGAGGCCATCCTGGGCCACACAGTGTGTTCAACAGCAGCATGAGCTACATAGCACGACCCTTTCTCAAAAAAGAAAAAACAAACAAAAAAATTAGACCTCAAAAAACTAGTACTCACATTGCTCACCTGCTCCCTCTAAAGACCAGCTGTGTAAAGCAGCAACATTAGGGATCACAACTGCCTTTGTACAAAGGAATGTAGACTGTGGAAATGAAATGACTCTAGGTTAAACACAAAAAGCATCAGAGTAGAAAAGGAGGCTTTGACAAGTCAAGATTATACACCACGACCAAGGTGGATTCATCCCAGGGATGCAGGGAGGGTTCAACATACCTAAATCACACACATATCAACAGAGCCAAGGGCAAAGACTGTATGATCATCTCAACAGATGCAGAAAAGGCTTTTAAAGTCCAGCACCCATTCATGATAAAAACCCTACAGAAAATTGGAACAGATGGTTATCTCAATATGATGAAAGCAGTCTATGACAAACCAACAGCCAACATCATACGACATGGACAAAAACTGAAAGCTTTGTCTCTAAAAGCAATAGCAAGCATGTCTACTATCACTACTCTTACTCAATATAGATCTGGAAACATCAGCCCAAGCAGTTAGACAAGAGAAATGAAAGGAATAAAGATAGGAAAGAAATAATTATTTACTGATGACATACTATATATAGAAGACTCCAAAAACTCCACCAAAACATTTCTACATTTAATAGCCAAATTCAGTAGTGTAGCTGGATACAAAATTCAATAGCTTTCCTGTATATGAACAGTGAGTTCTGAGTTTTCTGAGTTCACAGAGAGAGAAATTAGGGAAACGCCACCTTTCACAATAGCATCCAAAAAAATGAAATACCTAGGAGTCAATTTAACAAAGTAAAAGATCTCTACACTGGAGATGACATGACTCAAAAAGAAGATTGAAGAAGATGTCATAAAATGGAAAGGTATCCCTTGCTCCTGGGTAGGAAGAACCAATACAGTGAAAATGGCCACAATTCCAAAATTGTTGAACAGATTTAATGCAATTCTGATAAAAATTCCAACATATCTCACAGAATCAGAGAAAACAATCCTAAAATTCATTTGGAACCAGAAGAGACCTAGAATAGAAAAGGCAATTCTGGGCAACAAAGGCAAGGCATAGGGAATCATAATCCCTAACTTGAAACTATACTGCAAAGCTACTATGATAAAAACAGCATGCTACGGGCCAAAAAAACAGACCTAAGGACCAGTGGAATAGCTTAGAAGATGCAGAAACAACCCCAGCCAGGGATATAACTCAGCAGGCACAGTGCCTGACTGGCAAGCTCAAGGTCTTGTGTTTGATTCCTGATACCAAAAAAAAAAACAAAACACAACCGCAGGCATACTTAACCACCTTATCTTTGACAAAGGGGCCAGACATCAAAGACAGCCTTTTTATAAATGGTGCTGGAAAAACTCACTTTGCACATGCCAAAGATTAAAACTGGACCCATATCTTTCACCATGCACTAAAGCTGAAATGGATCAAATATCTAAGTATTAAAACAGAAACATTAAATTTGCTGGAAAATAGGTAGAATTCTTGAAGACAGTGGTGTAGGCAAAGACTTTAATGAACAAAAGAATTGCACAGGAACTATCACAAAGAATCAACTGGAATCTCATCTTATTAAAAAGCTTTTGCACAGCAAGAGAAACCACCAACAGAGTGAAGTGGAGGCAAATATTTTTGTGAGTTGTTTCTCAGAGGATTACTGTGAGAATGTATAAAGAACTAAAAAAAATCAGATCCCCCAAATTTAAAGACCCAATCCAAAACAATGGGCATCTGAGATGAATACACACTTCTCAAATGAAGTACAAACAGCAAATAAATGAAAAAATGTTCAACATCACTGGTCATTTGGGAAATGCAAATTAAAACAATGCCGAGATTCCATCTCACCCCAGAAAGTGGCTATTATCAAATCAACCGATAATGGGTGCTGGCAGGGATGTGGGGAAAAAGGAGCCCTTCTCCACTGCTGGAGTGCAGACTGGGGAAGTCAGTGTGAAGATGGCGCATAAGACTAGGACTGGCAGTCCCATTTGACTCAGCTATTCCCCTTCTTGGGATCTTCCCAAAAGAATTAAGACGTCACACTGAAGTGATGCATGCACACGCACATTCATAGCAGCATAGCGAGTAAGGGCCAAATTTTGGAAACAGCCCATATGCCCATTGACGGGTGAATGGCTAAAGATGGTGTGGGTTTTTCCTACAATGCAATACGACTCTGCCAAAAAAGGATAGGCTTGAGATATTCCTAGGTAAATGGCTGCACCCTGAGACCACCCTTAAGTGAAATAAATCAGACACGTGTGTAAATACCACATTCTCTGGAGTGAGGAGGCTCTGAATGGTGACATGTATTCTGCTGGGCAACGGGAAGACCCCAGGGGGAATCTATATCCACACTCGTGGGGTAGCATCAGTTTTAATCAACAGTCAACTCCTTAGCCCCCAAACTGCCTTACACGTCTGGCTTCTGGGCTCGTCTGCATCTCAGCTTAGCACTGCATTGTTTTCCTTATCTCCACTTTGACTACGAAGTCCAGAAACAGGCTAAATCCAAGAAGGCCAACATAAAAGTCCTTGAGAAGCAGGAGGGCTCAAAAACACACGGTGAAAGCCAACACCAAGAATGCTATAAACATTTTATTTATTTTTTAAGAAAGTAGCTTCAGAAAAAGAAAATAATCTAGATCATTTATTTATATATTTATATATATATATTTTAATAAAAACCTTTACATAATCTTCATGCATAAAGACCCAGGGGTGGCCATGTCTGTGGGCAGCTTTCACATCAGCTGTCTCAGCCAGCACCTGTGGCTCCCCATCGCTGGCAGCAATGCCAGGAGGGCCTCTGCCTGCCCCAGTGAGTCTCACTTTCCAGGAGGGTAAGTGAGAGACGGTACATGTTGAGGGCCTACAAAAGAGGGAGATGGGAGGGCACTCCGACCTGCCATTTTTATCTAAGCTTTTTAGGCAAATCTAGGCAGGTGTCCCAGAAAGATGACTGAAAATCAAGGAGCGAACCAAGTTCTGGAAGAGCTTCCCAGAGATGTGTGATGTTCGTACGACCAGTGTCTGCTGCACAGGGAAGTAGGGAAGGTATGGTATTCGAGGAACATCCAAGGCAGGAACAACACAAGCCTTGAAGATCCGCTCCCCCGTGGGATGTACTCCTCTACCCTGAATGTGGTGCAAAGACCCTGTTCTTTTTGCTCAGTACAACATTCTTTTGACTCCAAAATTCAGTTAACCAACCCACGTATCAGAGAAGGAAACTCTCCTCCTGCGAGCAGCTGGCCCCTCAGGGAGGGGCAGCCCCAGGTCAGTGCACTGGTCCCTGTGTCTCCCTCAGTCCTTGCTCAAATGGTGGGAGTGGGGGTGGGGTGTAAGTTGGCACAGGGGGCACGAACATCCAGAATGTTGAGGGTGGAAAAGAATTTCCTGGTTCTTTGGGAGATTCTGCCAAAGGAGCTTTATTGACCATTTTTGGAAAGAAAGAAGTGGTCTTGAGAATGGTAAAAGGAGACATCTCCTTTTTTTGGTTCCAAAAGCCCTTATGGTATGTTCAGTATTAAGAAAAGCCCTGAACAATCAGAGGGTGCTGCTTGGGGCAGCAGGAAAGGAGAGTGTCTTCCGTAGCCACCTGAGAATGGCAAAAGGCGGCAGTCACAACGCTGGGGATCATTCTGTGGTGAATGTGAACGAGCCTCGGAGTGTAGCAGGAGAGCCTGGGGTTCACTGGCTCCCAACAGTCAGTTCTCGAAGGTACGACTGTGTGAGGCTGCTCATCTCCTCCAAGGCGTAGTCCTCAGGCATGGGGAGTCGGCCAATGTGGGGAGCCAACAGGCGCAAGGGAACGCGCTGAGGGTCTGGTGTGGTGTCCGAAGTTGCATCAGGGGCATGCCTTAGGCTCAGTACCACCCGCAACAAGTTGGCTACACGTTTGGCCATATCTAGAGAGAAAAAGTACAGTGAGCCCCAAGGGGTGGGTCGGGGGAGAGGTACTGGAGAAAGGAGGTGGCTGTGGGAGGCTTACCTGACTGAGCCAGGCGATCCTTGGCGGTGTAACACTGGATCTGCTCTATCCGGCTGCACAGAGAAGTCACTTTGGTGTTTAACTCCTCTAGTTCATAACCCGACCATTCCTCCTTTTGAGAAGCAGACAGACCAAGAGAAAACTATTAGGCCAAGAGAAAACTCTACCATTGCAATCCTAGCTCAACGGATTTTAAACAGTGGCAAATAAGCAGGCACAGCAGCTCATACCGGTACTCAGCACCACCCAGGCAGCAGAGGCAGGGGGGTCCCAAGTTTGAGCCCAGAATGTGCAACTTAGCGAAATCCTGCCTCAAAATAAAATGGGCTCAAGATGTTACTGAGTGGTAGAATACTCCTATGGTCAATCCTCAGTACTGTAAAACAGAATAAAAAGCAAGAACTAAAACACAGAAGCCTGTGGTAACGAGCTGAGGTCTCTGCTCTCATGAAACTTATAAACGAGAAAATATCAAATAGTAATAATAAACTTTGAAGAATCAAGCCATGCAGATAATTAGAATGGGTTGACACGGCAGAGAGAAACTGCATGACTACTGCAGACTGAGGGGTCAGGACAGACCTCTTTGGGGAGGCCATATCTGACCTGAGACCTGAACAGTAAGGAACGGGCCAAGTTTTCCAGGCAGAAAGAATAGTAACTTCTGTAAGGTAGGAAGTTTTACGGTACAAAGTGGGGTAAAAAGGATAACAGAACAAGATAAAACTGGAGAGGTTTTTAACTAAAAGTGTTCCGTTACATAACGAGTGTGGATGTCTGCAGCACCGACTTAGTAACTGCCACTTTTTGCTCTGCCTTGTTCCACACTCACCGAGCTGCCGCTGCACTGACTGCACGTAGTTTACTCCTGACACTCCCTTGTGGTAACACTGACTCGTGTGTGTACTGCTCCTGCATCAGATTATTACTTTGCTAAGTACAGAATACTTTCTTGGGGGCTGCCTTTTTGAGACAGGGTCTGAGTATATAGTTCAGGCTGGTCTCAAACTCACAGTGACCCTCCTGCCTCAGCCTTTCAAGGGCTGAGATTCTAGGTGTGCACCACCACGCCTGGCAAGGATACCTATTAGTTACCTTTATACTCCCCAAACCCAACACCGTGTGTGTCAAATGTTGGTTTTCAGTAAGTAGGTTGTGTAGATAAACTGATCAATACTTAGTTAGGAAAGGGTTTCCTCAGGGATTGTTTAGGAAGGACGCTTGCACTACAGTGGTAGGACTTTGATGAGGACAATCGGTAACAATGACTAAGCACTTAGTATATGTAAGGTAGTGTGCTACTTGATGTATACTTGGTCTCATCTTTGTGAAACCCTGTAACTGTATACCATAATGGGTGCCACTGTCCAATCCACCCTTTGCTTGTTTTCTCAGATAGACAAGAGGTTAGTAAACTTACTCAAGGTTACAGAGCTATTGAACATGGGGGTATGAAGAGAACCTTCTTGAAGTAGAAAAGGAGCCGATGGCAACCCAGATGTAAATATATACAATATGATCTGATAAGTACTCCAGTAAAAGGGTACCGAGTGTTTTGGCAGTAAGAGAGGTGTCACTGCTTAAAGCCAGACTACTTTTGCTGCAGGGTGGGAGGGTGTTGGAGTTGGGGTCATCAGGCCCCATCTCCCGTCTCCCCTGGTCCCTCTCCCGTGTTCTGGGATTTGGCTTGGTCTAGAGCTGTACACTGAGTGTTCGAGGATACCCTGCTATGAGCTGGCTTTGATTCTGAAAGCCATGCAGTGACCAGAGACTGCTATTGCTGTGGAACACACAATGCAAGCCCTGTTGGACAGAAGAGCCACACTGTGGCTGCAATACTTGAAAAACCCAGTGAGTGAGCCCTTCCTTATAAGATCTTCAACCAGAGCAGCATAGGACAGGCTGGTGTTTCTTGGTGGATTTTTATGCACCACCAACAACCATGAGGGCCAGGGATATAGCTCAGTGGCACAAGCGCCTGCCTGGCAAGCACAAGGTCATGTGTTCAATTCCTGGTACCAAAACAACAACCATGAGAGCTTAGTGGAACACTTGTCTTGGGACACTGACACGGATAGACCAAAGGTCACAGAATGCTCTTCGGCCACTGAAAGAGTAAAAGAGTGAACATTGTTTCTAGACCCCCTTGAAGAAAAATTACATTCCCCAGGGGAAGGCGTGGGCAGCAGCACTGGGTTTAGTCGTGTTTACTTCTCCCACACCAGAGCATCAGGGACGTCTATTTTACAGGTGTGGCTTTAGTCACGGACTGCGCTGCAGGTGCTCTGCTTCTGATCGCCTTTGGTGCAGAGGTGACAGAGCTGCTGGCTGAGATGTGGCCTGTAACTGGTCCTGCAGACCATCTTTGCTTCTGTTTTCATTAGTATGATTTGTTAGTGAGGTGGGCTCTGTCCTTGAAACAGGAACACCGTTTTGAAAAACAAACATGAAACTGCTTTGGCTTGCAATTTAAGTCATTCAGACTGTGTGACTGTGGCAAAAATAAAAACTGAAGACCCTGTGGTATATGGAAACTTTTGATCAAAGTACTAAACATGATCTTATAAACAAAAGCAAAGGAAAGAAAAAGTACAGCTAACAATTTTTGAGGAGAAAAGGAAAAGTAGCGCTGAAGCAATTCAGATCTTGAAATATCAGGACAAGTATGCTAGGTAAAGAGTGGACTATAACAGGTTGGCTGGAAATCCTCCCAGTAATTCAGTATGAGTGGGAAAAGCTGGCAAGCTGAGATGCGCTGTAAGAGTAGCAAGAGCTAAGTTGGAGTGCGAAGTATGAGCCTGCAACCTGAAGCATATATATATATACACATAGTACACGAGGTACGTATGTGTTTCTGTGCGAAAGCGATGAAGACCCATTTTATGACTATCCAGGCTGACTAAAGATATTTTAATAAAAGCTTAAAAACCATTATATTTCTATTCTGAAACATGTTGAACAATATGTGAAACAATTCTCCTTACCTAATCCCTGATGTTACCACAGCACAGTGAAATTACTGCTGGGTAAAGGCTACATCAATCCTCGAGAATGGTCATTGAAAGTGTTTCCTGGTTTTGTTTCATTCTTTTGGTGTCCTGAAGGCTGAACGCAGAGCTTCACACTGAGCTGTGTTACCTCCCCAGCCCATATTTTACTTTGAGAGGGTGTCTTGCTAAGTCATGAAGTTGCCCAGGATGGCTGTACTTGAGATGTTCCTGTCTCAGCCTCCCACACTGCTAACAATATAGGTGTGTGCTAGCATTCCCAAAAGTGGTTAAGTTTTGATATAGTTGTCAACATTGCTGTATCATGCGCACGCACGTACACACACACACACACACACACACACACACACACACACACACACACACACACAGTCTAAGGCCTTCTGGAGTCTTAGAAGCTTTAAGGGCCAAAGAAAAGTAAAACCAGGTAGCACCTAAAGAATTCAGGTACCTGCTGAATACGGCAGAGTATTTCAATGACTTGAATATAGTCTAGGTAAACAAGCCCGGATGTTTCCCAGTCCTGAATGAGGCTGCTGCGCTCTGGAGGAGCCAGGTCTTCCAGGAAGCCCCTCAGGTAGTCATAGTTCTCATTAACGATGGCATCTGGGGAAACAAAGCACGAGCACAGTGTGTGAGCGCGCGTGATGTCCTGAGGTGAGTGGGGCCTGGCAGAGAGCTAAGGTGGGAAGAGAGGAGAAGTAATGCTGGCTCAGACTTTGGAACTACAAGTAGATAGTGTGAAATTCTTCAGAGGAAACATGAAGAACTTCAGGCTTCAGATCCCCAAGCTGTATGTCTGGTGCTGCTAGATACAATTTCCATAAACAGAGTGTAAGACAATCAGTCACATCAAGGGTATTTCTGGCAAATGGTAACTTTGCAATACTGTTGTCTTCCATTGCCTCTCTAGCTCCTCCCCCTGGCAAGGCTTTTCTTCAGAGAGCTCTTGAAAAGCACGCGCTGTCCTGAGAATCATCTCTGGCTTCACCCACCACAGCAGTGCAGAAGTTAGAAGAATTTGGGCGACTCCAGCACTTACCAGAAGCTAAGTGTCGGATGACAAGTTTGTGGCAGTGGTTCCAGTGACCGGCTTTAAGCAGGTGAAGGGCCTCCAAGTGTGGGTCAGATTCTGCGTGTGCGCGCACTGCTTTGGCCTCGTGGATCCACTCGGCAGGCACACACAGTTTCTGTGTGAGGAAAGCCTCCTTAGCCCAAGATTCAGGGGTCTCCAGCAGCTGGCAGTGCCGGGTAAGCAGCTCTCGGACAGCCTTCTCACGAATGCTTTAGGAAGGAAGAAGCGGACTAAGCACTATCCTGTGCCACGCACCAGGCTGCTGCAGACAGGCTGGTGGGCCCTTGGGCCAGCCCCTGGGTCTCGATCCTTAAAGGATCACTTCAAATTCCACAAAAATCCCAAAGCTGATTACTGGATTATTCAAGATTTGTAAGTCTTCTTAAGTGAGTTTCTCTTTTAAGAGAAATTTGTTCTCTTTCTCTGATAGACAGGTACAGATACTCTGTTTCAAAAAACTTTAAAAGCTGGGTGTGGTAGCTCACGCCTGTAATCCCAGCACTTGGGAGGCTGAGGCAGGAGGACTGTTGAGTTTGAGGCCAGCTTGGGCTACAAAGTGAGCTCAAGCCAGCCTCAACTGTATAGCAAGACACTGTCTCAAGACAAAACAAAACTTTAGGAACTTGTATTCTGAGTAACATTTGGCCTTTTTTCACTACACAGTTCAGACAGGCCTTGAACTCACTTTGTAGTCCAGATTGGCCTTGAACTCGCAGCAATCCTTCTGCCTTAGCCTCCCAAGCGAGCAGTGCCGGGACTTCAGGCATGCGCCACCCCATCCACTCTACAGTGGTTCTTTTAAGATCATGACATACAGTATGTATTAACCACTGTTACCTATTTTTTTTGTACCAGGAAGAAAACTCAGGACCTTAAACTTGCCAGGCTAGTGCTTATGCTACTGAGCTATATCCCTGGTCCTATCTAATTATTTTTCATGACATTTTGTTTTATGTTTTCATGGCAGTAGGAAGAGGGTTTTTTCTTTTATTAATATCTGCGTCTATTACATTAAAAAGAAAAAGCCAGCATTGCAACATTGAAGTATTTAAGCTCATCGTATTTTCATGGTCAGAGTCAAAAACCTAATTCTCTAGGGAAGGCTGCCCACTTCCCAGAAAAGCCCTTCCCCAGCTAGGATCTCTTTATTTCCTGTCCTGTAACATTTCCTTGCTACCACCTAGGAGTAAAGACAGGGACA
Source organism: Dinomys branickii (assembly GCA_004027595.1). NCBI lineage: Eukaryota > Metazoa > Chordata > Mammalia > Rodentia > Dinomyidae > Dinomys > Dinomys branickii. The sequence continues at coordinate 85,844 of PVLD010005509.1, read as the reverse complement.
ACAGAATGCTGTTGCACAGAGCAGGCCTCTGAAACGCACTTCCAACTTCCTGCTTTCTGTGTCTTCCTCGTGGTCACCACCAAAAGGCAGAGTAGCTCTGCAGGTAATGTCTCTTCTCAGACTTGCTTTCTTTTCTCAAACTGTCAGTCATTCTAGTTAATTCTCTATCTTTAGATGAAAGCTCCTCAAAGATATTCCTGCTCTGGCTGGGCCAGAGAAGCAATCTTTTTAAGTTCAGATCAAAACTGTCCTCCCCATTTGGCCTCTTTTCTGAGTTCCTAGGTTCCCCAAGGACCTGTGGTCTTACTGCTGCTGCTTCCTTTCCACATTCTTTTTCAGGAAATGGCATCTGCTTTCTCACAGCCAACTCTGAAACACCAGTCACTGTACTGGCCAGTGTTTTACCACACGAAGTCCCTCAGTAGTGTTTAAGTAAACTCAACGGAAATTTAAGTAAACTCCTACTAAGGGGAAGAAGACAAAATGATTAAACAGCTATTCTACATGCTTTATACTCCTTTATCCCACAATCACCTCTGAGCAAGGATCAGCATCATAATTTTACAGGTATGAACACTAAGGCTTGCAGAGCAACTTTACTCAAAGGCCAAAGTGCATAAGCTTTACTATAAGTCAAAGTGAGTAGTATATGGTGGAACCAGAATACAGGCAAGTCTGACTGAAAAACCCAGCCTCTTTCTAGCAGTGACTAATGAGCACATGTTTAACTCTGTCTTGGTTTGCTTACCTATAACACAGGGATTATTTGCGTGTATATTCATAGTGAGCATAAAAGGAGTTAATTATGTAAAGGACTTGCAATGTAAACTTATGTAAAACCACATAATAAACTACTATATAGGTTTGTTATTATTTTTATTACTTTTTAAAGACAGTATTACTACGTAGCCCAGGCCTTTAATTTACAGCAATCCTCCTACCTCAGCTTTCAGAGTGCTGGGATCACAGGTATGTGCCACTGTGCCTGGCTGCTTCTTTGAATCTTATCTCTAGTCATTCCCTGATGACTGATTGCAGTTCACAGAGCTCTATCTCCCTTTTCAGATTATTGAGGGGTCTTGTGATGAATATAGTTTGACACATAATGAAAAAAGGTAGCCTTATTATTAACCGGTTCAAATGAACAGAGTCAGTCTATGCTGAGCGCCTTTATCCCAGGGCTTGATCTAATACACGTGTTACTTCCTGAATTGAAACCTATGAAACGGTGGTGCCTTTGGCATTGTTCTACAGTGCTGACTACAGTGTGTTCCGTGGTTCTTCACTCACCTGGAGTTGTCAATGTGCAGGAAGACAAAGATGGCCCACTCCCAGAGCCCCTCACTTTCCAGCTGGGCAGCGTAACTGGTGTGAAGCACGCCCTCGCTCGGCTTTTCAAGGTGGTTATAGTTAAGAGTCCGTAGCACCTCCCACAGGTGCCAGCTTAGGCGGTAGTCCAAGGGGTCTGCGGTTACACTTCGAGGTTCCAGCAGCTGATCAAGATCGTACTTTCTGTAAGCAAGGGTTGAGAATTACCACCACCAGCTAGCAGATCACCAGCACTGAAAAGTCAACTATTCTAGCTTTGTCTCAGAAGACAATCAAGGAACCAGACTGCAAAAGCATTATTTTGAGACAGGTTCTTGCTAAATTGCCTAGGCTGGGCTTCAATTTGTGATCCTTCTGTCTCAGCCTCCCAAGTAGCCAAAATTACAAATTTGTACCACTGTGCCTGGCTGTAACGTTTTTTTTTTTTTTGTTTTTTTTTTTTTTGTTTTACAGTTTCCAATCAGATTTCATTGGTCCATTTTAGGAGTACATAATGACTTTTTTATCCATTCCTCAGTTGATGGGTATTTGGGTTGATCCCACTATTTAGCTATTACAAACTGCGCTGCTATAAACATGGGTGCACATTCATCACTGTGATATGATGTTTTCAGTTTTTCTGGAAAAATACCCAGGAGGGGAATAGGTAAGTTGAATGGGACCTTTAATCCTAGTTTACTGAGGAATCTCCACACTGATTTCCACAGTGGATGCACCAGTCTACACTCCCAGCAACAGTGGAGAACGGTTCCTTTTCCCCACAGCCCCTCCAGCATTTGTTACTGGTTGATTTCTTGATGACAGCCATTCTTTCTGGGGTGAGATGGAATCTGTGTTTTACTTTGCACTTCTCAAATGACTAATGATGTTGAACCTTTTATCATGTATTTACTTGTCATTTGTATTTCTTCTTCTTAGAAGTGTATATTCATCTTGGATGCCCATTCTTGGATTGGGTCTTTGAATTGGGGGGGAAGGCTGATTTAAAAAAAATTCTTTATATGTTCTAGATAGAAGTCCTCTATTTAGAGGACTGAGGGATAGTTGGCTAAAATTTTCTTCCAATTTGTGAGTTTTCTTTTTACTCTGTTATGCAAAAACTTTTCAGTAAGATGAGATCCCAGTTGTTGATTTTTTGAAGTATTTCCTGTGCAGTTTGGTTTTTGTTCATGAGTTCTCTGCCTACCCCTAGGTTTTTAACATTTCTACCTACTTTCTTTTCCAGTAGATTTGGTGTTTCTGTTTTAATATTTCCATCTTGTGGCTGCATCTTCTAGTCTATTTCATTAATCTCCAGGTCTGTTTTTTTGCCAATACAATGCTGATTTTATCACAGTAGCTTTCTGGTATAAAAAAAAGATGTGGTATTTTTATACAATGGAGTATTACTCAGCTATAAAGATAAACTAGAGGCCTTTATAGGTAAATGGATGCAACTAGAGACTATACTCATAAGTGAAATAAATCAGACTACATGTGTAAACGTTGTATTGCCTCCTTAGTGTAAGAACCTGAAAGAGTAAATAAAATCTGAAAGGTATAATAGATATTGTGAAAGGGAAAGAAACTGCTCAAAAGGAAAGAACTGGGATGAGGGAGAGGAAGAAAGAAGGGAAAAAGTATGTATGTATGTGTATATACACACACAAGATAGTAATATACTACTAATTTCTATTGGTTTATTGAAATTAACAGTTAATGTTTAACTGATCAATCTTACACACCTAGATCTGGTTATCTGAGTAACCACTTTGAAAGTAATATGTAATACAACAACCGTTGTTAATTTGCTAGCACCCTGTTTTGAAATTCTGTATCCTTTTTACTGTTTTTATGTTGTTTTGTTTGTATCTTTGTTTTTGTTGTTTAAAATAAAACAAGGTTGCTCATCACACAGCACTTGCACCATGCACAACCCTGACCCTCCCCACCCCTCCTCCCCCACCCCGCCCCTCTCAGTTACAGAGGCTGTTTCTGCATTTCCCTCCTCCTCTCTGTCACTTTTCTCTCCTTCCCTTTCCCCGCCCCTCTCCCTTGCCCCCCCTCCCTGTATGAACATTTTTCCCTATCTCACAGCATCTGCTATACACTTTGGCCCGTATATACACTTCTGCTTTCTCACACCACAGAAACAATGTGGTATTTACATGTGTGTCTGATTTATTTCCCTTAAGGGCATGGTCTCGAGGTGCATCCATTTACCCACAAATGTCTCAAGCTCACCCTTCCTTATGGCAGGGTAGACTCCACTGTATAAATAAACCACATCATCTTTATCCATTCACCAGCCCATGGGCATTTGGGCTATTTCCAACCTTTGGCTATTACATGCTGTGCTGTTATAAACATGGGTGTGCATGTATCACTGTGGTGTGATGCTTTTAATTCTTTCAGGAAGATACCCAGAACGGGAATACCTGGGTGGAATGGAACCTTTTAGTGCTAGATTTTTGAGGAATCTACACTCTGACTCAGCAGTCTACCTTTCCACCAACAGTGAAGAAGGGTCCCTTTTTCCCCATATCCCTGCCAACATTTGTTATTGGTTGATTTCTTGATGATAGCCATTCTTTCTGGAGCGAGATGGAATCTCAGTGTTGTTTTAATCTGCATTTTGCAAATGACCAGTTATGTTGAACGTTTTTTATATACTTATTTGTCATTTCTACTTCATCATCTGAGAAATATCCATTCATTTCCGATGCTCATTTTTGGACTTAAGTGTTTGAATTTGGGGGGGGGGTCTGATTTTTTTGAGTTCTTTATATGGTCTAGAAAGTAATCCTTTGTTTGGGGAACAACTGGCAAACATTTTTCCGACACTGGATTGTCTCTTCACTCTATTGGTAGTTTCTCTTGCTGTGAAAAAGCTTTTTTTCTTTTTTGGTCTTTTTGAAATGCAGTCTCACTATGCAGTTCAGACTGGCATTGAGTTCACTTTTTTTCAGAAATATGACTCAGATATTTTCTCCCAGGTTTGTCTTTTTATTTTCATAGTAGTTGTTCAGTGAGAAGCAGTTTTTATTTTACTGAAGTCCAATTTACCTTTTTCTTTTAGGAATTGGGCATTTGGTGTCTTAAATTTTTAACCCACATTTAGAAAGATGTTCTGCTTTATTTTCTTCTACAAGTTTATAGTTAAGTTTTGACATTTAAGTTTATAACCCATTTTGAACTATATAAACAATAGGGTTAACCAATGAAACTTCAAAGCCAGTTCTTTGAAAAGATCAATAATAAAATTTTAAAACACAACAATGCTACATTTTGATGAGGATATGAGATTTTTCTTTTCTTCTTTGTAGTATGGGGAATTGAAAACACAGAGTGCTAAACTACATCTTCCCTTTATTTTGAGATGTGCTAAACTACATCCTTGCTTTATTTTTATTTTGTTCCCTAAGAGCTTCTAGCCTTGAGATCCTCCTACCTCAGCCTCTGGATACCTAGGATTATAGGTATGCTATCATGCCTGGCTTTTCCACTAGAAATTTTAAACATTCCTACCACGGCTGCTCCTCAGTGGGCCCTGCGGCTGCTCCGCTGTGCGCCCCGCAGCTGCGCTGCAGTGGGCCCCGCGGCTGCCCCGCGGCTGCCCCCTAGTGGGCCCCAATGCTGCTCTGCAGTGGGCCCCGTGGCTGCTCCACTGTGGGCCCCGTGGCTGCTCTACTGCTGCTCCGCAGTGGGCCCAGTGGCTGCTCTGCTGAGGGCCCCACTCAGGGCACCTCATGGACTGGACCCACCCCCACTCATAGCACAACGACAGGATGGAGCTGGGCGGTCCGCTGTGAGCATAGGTGCTTTCCCACCTCCGACCATGGCAGTTTGTATACACCCATGTGTGGTATAGTATAGTCTGAGGCAGCTATATCTCTTCCCAAGGCGAGAGTCCAAGGATATAGATAAACCCAGGAGTATAGTTATTATCATAGGGAAGATGACTGAGTGGTAGGGCAATGGAGATGAGGGAGGAGAAAAATTGAATGATCAAATGGGCCATCATCTGTGTCACTGAGTAACAAAGGTGATGGTAACATTATATAGGACAGCATCCAGAGCTAATTCCCTTCTATGTTCTCTATAATTCTGTATTTCCTCAATCGTTTTTGTATTAACAGAAGTGAAGATAACTTTATATTATACAGCATGCAGTGCAAATTCCCTACTATCTTCTCTATAATTTGGTATTTCCTTTAATGTTTTTGTGTTAACTAATGTGAAGATAACTATGTAATACAACATCCAGTGCTAATTCCCTACTATATTCTGTATAACTTTGTATTTTCTGTATTGTTTATGGCTTTTCTGGTTCATACGTCTCCATTCTTTTGTCTTTAAAACAAAATTAAAAAAAAAAAATTCCTAGTTGGAACATAAAAATAACAGCTTGCTAGGCATGGTAGCACACACCTGTAATCCCAGCACCTGGGAGGCTGAGGCAGGAGCTATATACTTGAAGCTAGCCTGGGCTACATAAACGAATTCAAGGCCAGTCTATACTACATAGTGAGAGCCTGTCTCAACATCCCCAAAAAAACAGCAAAAAAACCCCCCAAACAGCTCTCACACACCACAGTATCAAAAACATCAGCCCCAAACCTAATTATGATACTCAACACATATTAACATAGATAAATATCACAACCATTATGCTGAGTGAAAGAAGCCCAGCACAAGAAAGAACACAGAATAACCTTAATTATGTGTAATTCTAGTTTTGTATTTGCAGAACTAATTTCTAATAACAAAAATCCAGTCCATAGTTGTCTGGGCCTGAGGATTAACTGCAAAAGTGATTGACTGAGGAAAATCTTTGTGGGTAGTAGAAATATTCTGGTCATGATGATAGCCCTAACTATGCAATCACAAACTGCAAAGCCCTAAAAGTGGAAAACGGTGATTTGGTATATTAAAATTAAAAAATACTTGGGAAACAGCTCTATAAAGAGAGTAAAGGGCAAGCCATAACATAGACAAAGTATGTGTAGTACATATAGTCAGTCAAAGAGCAGTACCTAGAAGATTTAAATAGTTTCACAAATAAATAAGAATACAATGAAAAGTAGGGCTGGGGATATAGCTCAGTGGAATAAGCGCCTGCCTAGCAGGCTCAGGGTCCTGAGTTCAATCCACAGTACCGCCAAAAAAAAAAAAAGAAAAAAAAAAAAAGAAAAGTAAAACAAAATGAAAAAACCTTTAGTAAGTATTTTTGAAATTAGGAAATAAAAATGTTGATCAGTTTAAAAAAACACTGCATATTTTATTATATGTAAATTCTCATTAAAACTGATTAAAACAAAATTTTGAGTTGTAACTCTTACTGCTCTCCCATATGTTATGCGTTGTATCTGGTAATTTATACTGACTTAGAATAGTTTTAATGTGGTGGTGTAGGAAAAGGAAAGACTCTGTAGGGGCTCCCTGACAGTCAGTGGCCTGAACACCTGGCCCTAGTTTACCTGTTACTGTAGAGTTTGAGAAGGTGAAAGCAGATGTCTCGAAGTGGGATCTCTGAGTCTTTCTCTGTCTGCAGTTCGCAGCCAGAACCCTCCAGGTATGAAGGAAGTGGAGGGCAGGCATACCGGTCACTGTCAGAGGTATTCTGAAGAGAAGAATTTGATAAAACAATGTATTAGTTGCTAGTGTGTTTCAAGATGCCACCATGTGTCCATCATTCAGAAACCTGTATAAGAATGCTGTGCTAAGGGGCTCGGGATATAGCTCAGTGGAATAAGCACAAGCGCAAGGTTTTGAGTTCAATCCTTGGTAGCACCAAAAAAAAAAGAACGCTGTGCTACCCTAGAAGAGTCTACCCAGGATGGTGAAGTTTTGATCAGGACACGCCCCACCTGGACTGGTGGCTCTCACTGAACTCGCCACGAGTCCTTGATATATTCAACTTCTTGAGTACTCTCTTCCTCTGGACAAACAATTCCGAGAAATGACACAAAAGAGAAAAAGAAAATACGGACAGTAAGAAGGAAACAATTTAAAAAATGATGGCATTAAGAACAGTAGTAACAAAAGAAGTACTATTTTAACCTCAAATCTGACAAAGAATATGAAGTATGGCATTTAGAAGCAAATTTTGCTGCAAATTATAGGCAAAAGCCATGCCTGAGGTTAGCTGTATATCAAAGAATTCCCAAAGGGATAAAGGAATATTAGGAATGAAGCAAATGCCTTTGATTTGCAGGCAGGAAAACAGCAGCAAGAAAATTAAGGGGGAAACTCATCATTTTAAATAAAATGAAAGCAGATACTTAAAGAAGTTTAAAAGAAGCCCTATTCCAGAGGCAGGAGTAAATAATGAAGTTTCCTATCAGATTTCCTGGGTCTTCGGATTTTTTTATTTTTTGGTACCAGGAATCAAACTCGGGACCTTACACTTGCCAGGCAGGTCTTATGCCACTGAGCTCTATCCCTTGCCCATTTCAGTTTTATGGCATTTCCAGAAGAGGAGTTAGTAAAAAAGTAGTTTATTATGAAATGTGATTTGATAGGTTTTTCTCTGCAGGACTTCCATGGGAAAGACAGAACAACCCGAGTTTTGATGGGCTGCAAACTGGGCACACACACCTGAAATGCGTCTTCGTACTGGCCGAGGGCCCTGGAAATGGAGGCTGTCGGTGGCAGTAAATACCAAAGGTGGACAGCGAGGGAGCGCTTCCAGTCTAGCTGGGCACACACATTAATCTGCATCTGCTTTGAGATCTGCCACACCTGCAAGATACAAAATCGTCACCACAGCTATAGTCTACCTTGTTACTGCCTATGTGTGCAATTTATTCACTTACTTAAGTAATCTCTTAAATGATCTACATGGCAGCACTGATGAACCAGGTGTAACAGTCTCTAGTGGTGAGATGGTGGATGCAGACAAGTGCTCTGCGACAATGGTAAAGAGGTCTCACTGCCTATGGCTGCTAACTTACAAAACTTTTAAGAATAAATTCTTACTGAAATGACTTAAAATTTTTTACATTGTTTACAAATATAAATATGCTAAGGAACTACAAAAATACAGGGGCTACATTCCCAGCCCTTCAAAAAAATTTTAAGCTGGGCATGATGGTACACTCCTGCAGTCACATCACTTGGGAGGCTGAGGCAGGAGGATCACTGAGTTGAAGACCAGCCTAGGCTACACAGTAAGTTCAAGTTCAGCCTGGAATACATAGCAAGACACTGTCTCAAAAAAAGCCCAGGCTGGTCTCAAACTCACAACAATTCTGCCTCAGCCTCCCCAAGCAATGGGATTACAGGTGTGTGCCACCAGGCCCAGCTAGGGTAACTTTTTTAATAAAGAAAAACAATACACACATATGGTATAGGCTTTTGTAATCTGAAAATATTTCCACTGAAAATTAAAAAGATATCCCAGTTACATGTAATAGTGTACAACTTACAAAGATAGGACCTCAAGCTCAAGTAGCCTTGAATTTATGAAAAAACTGATGTGAGATTATGGTAAAGGGGATCGTACCGGCTTCCCAGCCAGCAGGGCATAGACACGCAGTCTCTCCTTCTGGATGAAGCCGTCGGCCTGGAGATGGTGCCAGTCTGCTAGCTGCATGGAAAGCAGGTTCTGCAGCGAATGGCTCCCCACTAGCTGAGATAAAAGAAGGGCCAGGCGATGGTCGCCTGTAAGAGAAACAGAAGTTCTCTAAGGGTTTATGAGCGTGGTGATACACTTAATCACCTTTTTTCTTCCACCCATGAAAAAGGGAGGACGTAATACCTGTGACTGCTTTCTGCTAAAATACTGATCATAAACTTACTTTTTGATTGAGTAACAAACCTGTAAAAGTAGTTTAACCTAAATTACATATGGACTGCATAACACATAAGATCAAAACCAAGTCTACTTCTACTACTTCTGTGTCCCTATGCAAGGCACTCCGCCCATAAAATGGAGGAACTTTTTAATTCTTTGGTGCTGAGGACCAAATCCAGGGCTTCTGCTTCTACCACTGAGCTAAATCCCCAGGCTCTGATTCAAATATTTGTAGTGAAAAATGAGATGACAGAATGGAAAACATGCCAAATAGGATGTATGGCATCCTAATAGAGAGATGAGAAACTACAACCTAAAAAAGGAACTGTGTGCTCTGCATAGAGTTCTTCATTTCCACAGGTCCAATAATCTCCATTTTTCTGTCAAGTACAAAGGGCTAGGGCAGTATAAAGTTTCTAATTCATCAGACTGCAAATTTCTAGTTAAAATGTGACTCATGCAAAAATTCTTTGTTTAGCCCTATCACAAACCTAAAAGCTGTTATTTCTGTTTCTGTGTGGGCCAGTGCTCAGCCTTCATCCTTATGAAAGGTACAACTCTCACCTCAAAGCGCTTCCTTCACAAAGTAAAGCGGCCCACACAAAAGAAATCCCGCACTGGGAACACAACTGGAAATGTGTTGGCTGGGGTGCACTGTCTCCTTAACTACATGCAGGGAATCAGAACACGAGTGGAACAGAGCTCATACTTTAAGTACTGACGCTCACTTGACCACGAGCTGCTGGTACTGTAGGTGACTTACAAAGGGAAAAAAGACAAAGACTATTTCTGGGTCAATATAAACTAAAAGAATATTTACTGGTCAACAGGTATACTGGTCACCAGAGAGAGTTCAAAAAAGAAACTGATTTATCACAGTTTGATAAAACCACTGATTAAGGTCATATCATATCAGTTATCAGCTTTTGTCAGTCTTCAACTTTCTACAGATTTTCCCATTTAGGATAAAATATACTAAGCAGATAGCAGAATTCTAGGGGGTGGGGGGTAATTGGGAAATGAACCCAGGGTACTCTGCCAACTGAGTTATATACCTAGCCCTTTGTAGTTCTGTATTTTGAGACACTCTCACTAAGCTGCCCACCCAGGACTTGAACTTGCAAACTGCCTGCCTCAGCCTCTTCAGAGCTGAAATTATAGGACTATACCACTGTGCTCAGCTCAAGTAAATTTCTGTGTCTGATATATAACCAGTTTTTTTACATGTGAATATCCAAATATCACTGCATTTGTTGAAAAAGTATCCTTTTCACATTTAAAATGGCCTAGCACCTTTGTTTTATCTTGAACTAGGAATAGAATTCACGACCTCGTGCTTGCCAGATAGGCGCCATGCTGCTGAGCTATATCCCTGGAACAAACACCTTTGTAAAAAAAACAAAACAAACAAAAAAACTCTTTATAAATCGAAAAGGGTCTATATTTGGATTCTTATTTTCTTTTTCACTGATCTATGTGTTCATCCTAATTGTCTTGACCACTGTAGCTTTATATAACTTTCGAAATAAGCAAGTTTAAAAATGTGAGTGAACTCTGCCAAAGAAAATTCTGCACATTTCCCAGTAAGGGTCAATTTTCAATTTCTGCCAAAACACCTGCTGCAGATTTGGCTACTCTTTCTGTCTCTCTCTTTTCTGATACCAGGATTCAAACTCAGGACCGTGAGCTTGGCAGGCAGGTGCCATACGGACGAGCTAGATCCCCATTCCCAAACCTATTTCAAATGTACATATTAATTTGATAAGAACAGACACCTTAATACTAAGGGCTTCAGTTGGTGTTTCTTAACTAGGGTGCTGTACCTCTCAGGAGAAACCTGGTGATGCCTAGAAACATTTTTGATTGTTAAAACAAGAGGGAAAGAATAGACACACTACCAAACACACCAAAAATGCCCAGGCCAGACCCCACCGAACATTATCCATCCTCTTTGGTGTAGTACTGCAAAGAGCACTGCAGCTGAGAAATATTCATTGTATGACCCTAGAATAGCTCTTTACTTATTTAGATCTCTATCCTCCCAGCAAAATTTTGCAGTTTTTATTATATATTATGTTATATTATATATATGTTGCATTTATATCTTATTAGTCTTTTCCTTAATTTCATTTTTGGATAGTCTGTTGCTAATATACAGAAACAAAACTGAACTTGGCATGATGATCTTAACTCCTAACACCGTGCCGAACTATTTTATTAGTCCTAGTACTTTTTTCACCGACAGGGTCTTTCCTTTTTTACGGGGACAGGGTCTCAGTGCGTATGTACTTCAGGCCGACCCTGAATTCACTACGTAGCCCAGGCTGGCTGAACTCAGCGCAGTTGTCTTACCTAGGGTGCCAACTGCTGGGATTACAGCCATTGCCACCACACCCAGCTCACTTTTTCTTTTTGTAATGGATAAAGGCTTGTTTCATTTCAATGACTGATGTATATAATCACCCAGGTCACCATGTACAGACATTAGAGGGGAGCTTTATCTCTTGTTCTGTTCCTTTTTGGACAGTCTTAATGATCTTCCCCTCTTCTTTCTGGAGGCTTGGAGGGGTTCCTCATGGTGCTTGCTTGCTTCCTTGGTCTTAGACCTGCAAGCATCAGCCTGGTTAGCCAGAGACCCTTACAGGCCTTGTCTGCCTTCAGCTTATGGATGTGTTCCATGAGGATCTACTTGTTCCGAACACATTTCCCTTCACTGTCAGGTGCAGACTGATACACATGGTGGTCAATCTTCTTAAGATTCAGTCTGTACAGAATCTGCCTTCTCATCCAGGTTTTCTTTCCTGTCATTTGAGCACCAGCTATATCTTTTGCTTATTTATGCTAGTTTGCCTGCCTTTCTGGTGAACCACGGTGTTTTCCTGGCATTGAGCCCAGGATCAGACAGTTACAGAGTCACAAGTCAGACTATTTTTGATCAGCTTCTGAATTTGCTGACAGGGTTTGGCATTGGCAATTTCATTCGTCTCACTGGGATCCAACCAGACCTCCTTTTTACTACAGCAGAGAATACTAGAGGCAAACCTGTTCTGAAGCCTGAACATACTCAAGAGTATTGGTGGCCACAGCAAGAGATGCACTAACCAGAGTGCATCTGGAGTCCACGTGTCAGTTAGAACTGCTTTGGTTTTTTTTTTTTTGAGATGTTAAATTTTTCTTAAGAGTATAAAACATTTTACATTTTATCACATATTCATTATTTATTCTATGAATCCATGTTCGATGAATTTCAAAGTTAAGTGGAATAAATTGACCTCCCTTGTGTTTTTTTGAGACAGTGTCTCAAAATGTAGTTCAGGCCAGCCTTGGATTCACAGTCCTTTTGCCTTAGCCTCCTGCATGCCAGGATTACAGGTGCAGGCCACCATATCTGGCTTTACATTTTCTATGTTTTTTAGTTTCTTTAGTTATTCCACGATTTACTAATAGTGCAAGTATTAAAGCCAAAGGTTTTAGTAACCTGAAAGGCAATGTCTTGTCAATCATTTAATCTTAGCATCAGAAGAAAAGGGGAAGAAAAAAGTAAGAGCTTATGATTAAGTCTAAGGATCTAACTTACACTTTTAAAAATCCCTTCCCACTGGATGTAGGTTTGCTGGTGGGTACATTACCTTTTTAATGACTCACAATCTTTTTAAGTTTACAGAGGATCAATCCCAAAGATAAAATCACACTGTACAAATGCAAATGTATGAAGACCAGAAAGGGACTGAGCTAGTTGTGTAGTGATGATAGAATACAACCAGGCGTTTATAAATATCATTGATTCTAGCTTTTTGTATGATTTCTTATAATCTCAAAATTAGTTCAGTGCTCTAACATAAACCTAGTCAATGGCTCCAATTAGCTGGGTTTAGATGAATTAGGTTCCAATAAACATGGTCAGAAGAAAGATCTAATCATGTATAGATGAAGGTGAACTATGGTGTCCAAGGTATTTCTCAAAATCAAGGTTTGTGTCAGGACAGTCATTAAGCACTTGGGGAATGCCTTAGTAATGGAAGGGGAACTAAAAACCCTCATAAATATACACATGGAAAAGTCCTTTTAAAAAGCTAATGCAACTCAGAAATTACATTTCTTTTTTTTTCTTTTTTTGAGACAAGGTCTCACTATGTAGCTCAGGCTGACCTTGAACTCACTGTGTAGCCCTGGTTGGCCTTGAACTCGCAGCAATTCTCCTGCTTCAGCCTCCCAGCTGCGGAGATTACAGTTGTGTGTCTTTCCTCCCAGCATCAGAAACTAGATTTCTAGATTTTCTACAGGACTATCTTGTCCAAAAGGTCTCCCTCCTGCTCTCATCCTCGTCCTCCCTCTCTCCTCTCTGCGGGCATTTTCTTTGTCCATTTCTCTCTCCTCTAGTAGGCCTTTATACCTTTGATCCATGTTCTCCTTCACCACAAACACAACACTCTACCTGCCTCCTCCTTACCCCCTTCTTTTGGATCTGACCACCAACTCACTCCACCTCCTATACTGGCTCTGACTAGTTCTCCAGTGAATTCCAGTCCCAGGTATCTACAGCAGTGAGATCAGCTTCTACAGGAATGTGGACTTAGTTGGGAGTTAAGTCAGTCTATTCCGTGTCAAGCAGAGTAACTAAAAACAGTATGACCTGCTCTTATCTTTAGAGGGAGCTTCAGGTCTTGGGAGATATGAGGTAGTAGTCGGTGGCAACACAGGATTCACCTACTGACTGGGACCAGTAATACTTGATGCAGGTGTGCAGTGAAGCGACACTATGTGGGATGGTAGGTCAGGAACAAAACAAGCAGCATATGTGCTGGGCCTTGAACTGGAAAGACCCAAAGCTACTGGGCATAGTGGCACATGACCGTAGTCCTAGTGCTTGGGAGGCTGAGGCAGGAGGACAACCATGAGTCTGAGGCCAGCTTGAACTGCATAGACCCTCTCAAAAAGATGACAGAAAGAAACCAAAACAAAACAAAACAAAAAACCATAGACCCAAAGCGCAAAATATGTGCAGGACCCTTGCCATGAGTAAAGGTGTGGACATGGAAAGCACATATCTTGCAGAAGGGAAGGTTGGCCCACTCTACCTCCTCCCCATCAGCCCGATCCTGCTCAGGCAGTGCATCCGTACAGCAGACCTGGGAGAAGTTCTAGCTCAGCAAGGAGCAGAGTTAGCATGTACTCCAGGGCTGCCAACCTAAGATCTCAAGAATGAGGAAAAGGGAACCGTTTCAGGACATGAGAAGGAAGTGGTGGGAATGAGGGGCCAGCATACATTATACACTGCTCTTTCTAAAACTGTGTTGTGCGACTCTACCCGCCCTCCCGACAGCCAGGAGATGAGGCTGCCTCATTTCTCAGCCCTCTGAATTCCGTCCCCCAGGAAGATGGGCGTACAAGAACCTCCCATGCGGCTCTCAGTCTCTTCTCTAGCTACTTGATGGCCCCTTCCTCAGAGAAGAAACACCTTTTCCCTCCCAAGATGGAGGCTTTCCCCAGGAGCTTCCAAGGTTAAGGTAAAGGCATAGGGCGCCTCAGCAGGAGACAGCAGGCACTACCCAGAGGTCAGACCCTTCCAACCCAACTCCTAAGCCCCCATCAAGCTATGCAAACTATGTCCTTTATCCCTTTTTCCTTCCCTCAACAATGAAAAATCCTATATACTTGGAAGAAATAAGTAGATCAATAAAAAAACTTACGTTTAATGTATTCTAAATACTATTTACAGAAGACTTTAAAAAAAGGTGTCAAAAAAGGAATTTGCTAATATGATGCATTTATGCTAAGAGTCTAAGTGTTTAATACACATTATTCAACATTTTTAATATGATACATGAAGAGAACAGAATAAACAAAAAGAAACTGTCTTTGGAAATTTATAGGTATACCTTGCCCTGGGTAAACCTCTAAGTGTATGTATATACTGCATATATTATAGGAAGAAACCCATCCAAGTATAAATTGCACATTGAAATGTTTGCACTGAGTAGCAGCGCACTGATTTATTGCTTTTTGTGTTTCTGAATTCTCTGGTTTTATTGCAAATGTATCTGTAACACAATTAAAATTATTTTAATCCAGTAAATATAATGTGTTAGGTTCTACAGAGATGTTTAAGTGAGCAAGGCATGTTTCCCTTCTGTACGAACTAGCCACCATCCTGTGAAGTCCACTCTCAGTCCAGCTTAGGAGATCAGGCACCTCATCAACTAAGGAGTGGTGCAGTGGACAGTGAGTAGGAAGCAGACAGGGGCGTAGAGCAGGACACATTCCCTACCTGACTGCTGTGCCAGAGAGCAGGCCGCGCTGATCCTATTGCCTGTGAGGTAGCTGAAGACAGCCTCTATGGGGTTGTCTTTTCGGGCTAAGACTTCCTCTTCAATTAGGGCTGTAGCACTATTGGAAAGCCAGTGGGAGAAAGCTCTCCTTCGTTCCAGAATCTGAGTGTATGCGCTGGGCTCACCCGGCTGGCTGTTGAGATCTTTCAGGTGGCCCCACAGGGCTTCACATAATGTCCATGTTAAGCTCCAGGGCTTCACAACTAGGGAAAGGATTAAAAAAAAGGTAATGCTGTCATGCAAAATTTTACAATTCCAGAAGTATACTACTCTAACTGGAGTGTAAAAGAACCCATAAGTTAATAAACACCACAGACATCCACGCAAACGTATTACCCCAAAATTCTACTATACCCATCTCAGATGATAAAGATCCTCTAATTTGATCAAAATCTGTCTACAAAAATGCTTTAAGAGATGTACTCTAAAAACTTGTAAAAGGAAAAAAAAACTTGTAAAAGAATTATTACTGTTAGAGGTGCAGCCTAAAACTTGATGAGTCTAAATGACACTGTTCAAAGTATTTTAAGCAAACCAACTTTTTTGGGGGGAGTGGTGGTCTTTTTGAGACAGGTCTTGCTATGCAGTTCAGGATGGCCTTGTGCTCACTTCTGTAGACCTGGCTGGTCTTGAACTCGCAATGATCCTCCTGCCTCAGCCTCCCAGGTGCTGGGATTACAGGCGTGCACTGTCACTCCTAACAAACCAATTTTAATCCACACAATATAACTTTATAATAGCTAATTTTGTTTTACAACTGAAAAAAGATCTATAGAAACTTAAGTGACTTGCCCAAAGTTGCAAGCATTATGTAGCAGAGCCAAGATTCTAATGTAGGTACCAAAAAAAAAAAAAAAAAAAAAAAAAACCAACTCCACCCTCTAAATTAGAATGCTGTATGCCTTAAGAAACACAACAAAACATGAAAAATTGTCTTTTTAAGCCACTTATGTCTTGGGAAGATAACTTACATGTTTGAAAAGGTGAGACAACTGACAAACAGGACATTATAAAGTTGTCTATAAATTAGTTGATAAAGGTGAATGTAATTAAATATAATTTTCTGTTTAAAATAAAAGTAGCCATTCAATTACATGATCCAAGGGATTTTATTGACTGCAGTTAAGTAATTTATATATTATAAAGCATAAATATTGTAAATGATAAACTGGGTGTGGTGGCACATGTCAGCATTTTGGAAGGCTGAGGCAGGAAGAGTGCTCTAAGTTCAAGGCAGGCCTAAGCTACATAACGAGTTCAAGTCTTGCTTGAAATACGTACCAAGACCCTCAAAAACGTTAAACAACAATCACAAAACTTTTATAGGTAACAGTCTTTTCTTATATGAGTTCTGCTTAACTCAATTATAGCAAAACATAATCTCAGGTACATACTTTTTAAGACTGGTATAGAAACACACTACTACCTCTCTTCCTGGGATATTAAAGTCAAAGCAGTGTGTACTCACTCTGTGCTTCCACTAAATCTCTGGGTACTTCCTTAACCCATTTTACATAGTCATGGATGACAGCAACTCCCATATTGGGGGTGATGAAAGGACACAGTTCATCAACATTGACAGTGCTATGTTTTAATTTCAGCTCCAAAGGTGTCTGAAATAACTGCAAGTCTTCATCCAGCTTCCTCTGTCTCAAACTGAGTTTTTCCAGGTGAACTTTGAATGGGGACTCAGTTAGGCTACAAGGAACAAATAAGAAACACGGTAGAAAATTAACATAAGACAGAAGGTCTTATGATCCAGCCTTTATTTCTTTTATTACAACAAATGCAAAACATTTCAATGATTTTTAAAGAAATTTTGTTATGAGCAATACATCATGTATTCACACACAGAAATGTTACAGAGAATCCTATTCATTTTTACAATTAATATATTATTATACAGGTGGGGAGTACAGGGGGAAATAAAATCAAGATGTGTGATGTACATTTATCTATCCCTAAGGTGAATGTAAACTTCATGTATGGCAAACATGTATTAATAAAATAAAATTTAAAGTATTTTATTATAAAAAAAAAATACAAAGGCAGGAAGATCACAAGTCTGAGCCTGGCCTGGGCAACTCAGCAAGACCCTTTCTCAAAATAAAAAGGGCTGGGGATGTAGCTCAGTGCAAAGGCCCTGAGATCAATTCCCAGTATCACACACCCAAACAAAAAGACAGAGATTAAACATTAACTCTACAAAAATCTGTATTTCTGTAAAATTATCAAAATGTATTTCATACATGTATACAAACCTACTCTCATGTTGAAAAAAAGGCTTCCTAATATTAAACTATAATGAATTTATCTACTATATAATGAGTAAACAAATAATCTCATCCAGACATTGAGAATCCAAAGGTTATTAGACTAGGTTATAACTACCACAGGAATCAGTGTGGTTTGCCTTGAACTGGTTGCACTATACATTTGGACACTATAAAATCCGAAAGACCAAAAGATATTGTGAGATGCCTGTTTCATAAACACTTATCAAAAGTAATGAAGCTAAACTTACAGATACTAAAAAGAGACTCTATGGGCATGGTGACACACACCTGTAATCCCAGCTACTCAGAAGACTGAGGCAAGAGGATTACAAATTCAAGGCCAATGAGGGCAACTTAAACCCTGTCTTAAAATAATAGAAAGCACTGGCGATGTAGCTCAGCCACCCAGAGTTTGAACCCCAGTAGCATAAATAAAACCAAACAACAAAAAGCCCTCCTTCTATCTGAAATTGTGTTCGAATACAGAAAAATCATGTAAGTCAGAGTCCTGACCCTGGATTTCCTGATAATAAAGTTTCCTTCTCACCTACGACATTGCTTTTCTCAAAAATTATCAAGGAATATAACTCACGATTTAACAGCTACTGGGTTGGGTAGGAATCCATATTCCATACAATTAGCAACCTGATGATTTTCCAGTTCAAGAGGGTCATTCAGCCGTTCTCCACTATTAGCAAGAGTCCAGTTAGGGCCCCAACCAACCCTAAATGAGCGTCCCATGAACAGGGCCATATCCATCAAAAGATTTCCCTTGCCATATGTGACAGACTTTTCAAGAGGCACTAAGCCTGGATGCCTCCGAGTGCCCACTGTTTTCAACTGAACCTCAGGGGCTGGGCTGGGCACTGTAAACACAGTGGCCAGAGGGGGCGGGACAGACCAAGGGGATGTGGATGGTATATTCATTAATGATGATGCTCTGGGAGTTCGACATTCTTGCACAGAGGCACTTGGTGAAAGAAAAGCTCCGCTTGTAAATTTTGATTGTAGTAACCCACCAACTGAAACAAGGGAGAAGAAGACTTTTAACTATACAGTTTACCGTTTCTTGTCCAACATTAAAAATCAATAAGGCAGAAATCATTCAGTAGTTCATCAAACTAATTTAATTAGGAATGGATGACCAGAGGCAGGTTAAAGTCAGTTTAATACAGAAGTTATTCTTTCAACTAGGAAATCAGAGAACTTTAATGATGACTGTATCTATATCAATAATAAAACTACCACCTTTGAAAACTCACTTAGCACTTACCTACAGGAGACTCTGTATGAGACATCTGTGCCCATCACTGCCCTTTTAGTAACTTTAAATAGTAAGCGTTACTATTACCCCCCTTTTAACAGTGAGAAAACTGACCTCAGGTAGGTGTCTTAACCAAATCCACACAGCCAATAAACGGCAAGAATGGGAGATGATCTCAGGGAAACCTGGCACCAGTGCTCATACTGAGTACAATCCCACATGCAGCCCTGACTTAACTCTAATGCTCAAGGAATAAAAACACACTGAGGTATCTTAGGATTGCACAAGTGCCTTTCTAGAGAAGAGTTCTTATTACTACTGCCCTCTTCCAATTTTATATAAATATATATGGGTTTTTTGTTTGTTTTTTCTGGTACTGGGGAGTGAACCTAGGGTCTCTGCACTAAAGTACATCCCAGCCCTTTAAAAAAATTTTTTTAAAATTTTAAGATATCGCTAAGTTGCTAAAATTGCCCAGGCTGAGCTCAAACTTGTGATCCTCCTGCCTCAGCCTCCCAAGTGCTTGGATTACAAGTATATGCCACCGAACTTGGCTTCAATTTTACATATTTCTTGTGTTAAACCACAGAGTTAAGAGTTACCTAAGTATAAGATTTTTAGGTAGTACAAAAAAAGGTTATTAACAATGTTTAATTGGGAATGTAGCTCAGTGGTAGAACACTTGCCTAGCATGTACCTGGCCCCAGGTTCACACTCTGAACTGGGAAAAAATAAATTTCTCTTAAACTGATGCTTCACTGGGCATGGTATAATCCCAGCATTTGTGAAGCTGAAGCAGGAGGATCTCTGTGAGTCTGAGGCCAGGCTGGGCTCCACAGTGAGTTCAGGGAAACCTGAATTACAAAGTGAGATCCTGTTTCAAAAAACAAAACAAAGCAAAATACGAGACAACCAAAAAACAGATGCTTCGTCCATTGGAGAATTTTGCGAAAAGTTTATAATAAGGACACCCAAAAACTTTGAACAAATTTTTTTTTAAGGCAACATAAAGTTCTTTCTGGTAGTTATTTAGCTTTTCTAATGTTTTGAACTATCTGGTCAAATTCTTCACTGACATCAATAGTCTATTTCTAATCCCTCCAGAGAAGGAAAGCTTTAACATTCAATCTATAATACTCTGCCTAGGAATTTTAGAAGGTGTACGGGAAAGTAAAAATCTGATGAGTTTTTAAATTAAAAAAACCAACATTTATCCCTAGAAAACAGTAAAAAAAGTGTTAGAACTGCCCAAAAAGAGTATAGCGCAGGATGATTTGCTGAATACTCCAAATAACGAGTGACCAAAAAATTAGGAAATTGGAGCTTACTCTCTAATAGACACTCACAGGCAGATGAAAGCATGCCACTAAACAAAAACCAAATGTTATCCTTTATACAACTTCTATACTTGTACCAACAAACGTTAACTTTGGTTCTTACAATCTGGCCACATCCAAAAGATACTTATGAATGTAATTCCTGACTGGTACAGTGTTTTTGTAGAATTCCTCTCAGCACAGAAGAGAATAAAAAGCACGGTATGGTGACACTACAGCTTTCTTGTAAAATGACATACTTTGCATGGTACCTAGTGAACGAGATTTCGATGCGTGGACTGCTGAAATGGGGATTCTTGGAGAACAGATTTCCTGAGAGGTGTCTCCTTTGGAAGGAACATGACTGAAATGGTGATCCATCATATCTACATCATCTTCATCAGCAAGCAAGGATGCTTTCATGATCTACAAAAGCAATATCTACAGAATGAATGTGCTCCCCACAAATCAAACACCAGAAAAGTTCTGTTTATAACAACCAAAAAACTGCTTTCCTTCAAGGCTGTGTCCATCACATCTGTCTATTATACTGCATGTACCTAAAGGGAGGAAGTTGTACAGTTCTTCTCTTCTTTGTATCTAAGTTTCACCACAGCCTGGCACATAGCAGTTGCTCACCTCTGTTGAATACTTTTGAAGTCAAACATTAGCCAAAGACTAAACTTATAAAATTATAAGTCGTGGGCCAGAGGAAGCACAGAGCTTTAAAAACCTATAGGGCCAAGGATATAGTTAGGCAGCACAGTGCCTGCCTGGCAAGTGCAAGCTTGTGAGTTCGATTCCCAGTACCAAAAAAGAAAACAAACAAAAACAACAAACCCGTATGTACTAGGTTTTTAAAAGTTTCGTGGAGCCAGGCATGGGGGCACACGCCTGTACTCCCAGCACTTGGGAGGCTGAGGCAGTAAGATTGCCACTGAGTTTGAGGCCAGCCTGGCTATATAGTGACTCCAAGACCAGTCTGAACTGCATGGCGAGACCCTGTCAAGAAAGGAAGGAAGGAAGGAAAGAAGGGAAAGATAGAAAGAAAGAAAAGGAAAGAAAAAGAGAGAAGGAAAAAGGAAGGAAGGAATGAAGGAAGGAAGGAGGAAAGAAAAAGAGAGAAGGAACGAAGGAAGGAAGGAAGGAAGGAAGGAAGGAAGGAAGGAAGAAAGAAAGAAAGAAAAGTTGTAGATCACTTGCAGATCTGTAAGAAAGAAAAGTTGTAGATCACTTGCAGATCTGTAAGACCACCTCATAAACCACCATGGTATTGTATAGAGAAAAATCATTAAATAACTTGCCTATAATCATAAAACTTGGATTAGAATCGGTCTTCTAATCCTAACGTACTTAAGTCCCAGAGCCCTATCTTTTGACTCTCAATATACGCTTTCCTCCTTGAATGGGAAAATAAGGCCAAAACATTTGCTGTACATATTTTTCCATTACATTGAATATTCAATGATTTTTAACTGAACAATCAAGGAAGAGGACTGCTGTTATGCAAGAGAATGAAAACATTTATTGGTTTTCTGTAGTAAGGGTGGGTTAGCACTTCACCTGTAGGACATGCGGATTAATCCCCAGGGAGGATGCGATGTGTGTTGAGGCAGACACAGGTTCCTGATCCTCAGGCACGCTCTCTTCTAACACAGAGTCCAAAACTGGTTCCTGGGTGATGTCTACCATGTCACTGTCCAGCTCCACAACCCTCCCCAGTTGCTCCACCTCTGGGCTCTGGATCTGCAGACAGCAAAAAATACGAGGGAGGCAACATTCAATTACACCAAATAAACACAGAACTTCTGGGTCAGATTTAGTTTATTCAGAATACGGTACAGCAATGTTAGATTCTTCCCATTCTATCATGAGGTGAGCTAGCAGATTTGAAGAGAGGATTTAACAGTATTACCACCAGCACCCTTAAGAACTTTAGATCTAAGTGAGGATGCGTGAAATCATCCTTCTGTAATAATATGGTATGGGGCCTGGGACAAAAGCCAGCATCTATACTGAAACAAATTGTGGTCTCCAAAGACAAATATCATGTCTTACCTGATTTAGCTAACAAACAATTTTCTGACTTACACAGGATCACCCTGCCTGCCCACTCGCTGCCTTGCAGCCAGAAGCAATTGAGAACGAAAGGCACATATAACGGGGCACAGTGATGCAGTCTGTGATCCCCACTCCTTGGGGAAGCTGAAGTAAGAGAGCAAGCTGCACGGCAGGCTGGGGCACTCAGTCAGTACCATACAACAAAACACCAGGACAGAAAGAAAAGAAACCAAATCAAATCAACCAAACCCCCACAGTCTCTAGTAACTACATTTTCTTAAAAAAATTTGGAAATAAATTTCTAACACAATTTGGGGTCTAGAAGACTGGGGATATAGCTCAGTGGCACAAGCACCTGCCTGGCAAGTGCAAGGTCTTGAGTTTGATTCCCAGTGCCAAAAAAAGAAAATAATTTTGGGGTCTAGAAGTAACATTTTTGGAGGCTGGGGATATAGCTCAGTGGAATAAGCTCCTGCCTGGCAAGCACAAAATCCTGAGTTCGATCCCCGGTACTGCAAAAACAAAACAAAACAACAACAAAAAAACACAAAACATTTTTGGGTAACTTGGTCCTAAGGTTAGCTAGGCTCTAGCAGTGCAGTACCATGTAAGACAGGAGCAATGTGTATTCTAATCAGGAAAAATCTCTTTAAAAAAGAATCAAGAGTTGCATTAACATTTATTAAGCAGTTTTAAAGCTGTAACTATGACAGTTTATGATGAAAAGGTAAATGCTCAAAAAGCTGAAGCACACTGTAAAATGAACTGACTCAGTATTCATTAGGGCTCATTTACTAAAATGTTAACACATGGTTAAGGTAATGTATAAAACATTTTAAAGGCAGAAAATTCTACCAGTTATTTTTATTATGACTCATATGCTATCATTTCACAACTTCTGACTGATTTTTTATGAGCAGCCCATTTTAGGCCAAACCTCAAACACATGTTATTGCACAGACAGTTTTAAAAAATTTTCATGGTCTATTAGTAAACTTTTTCAATTTTATATTCAATTGGACACTATTGTTACCTCACATTCAACAATTATCTTTAATAATAAAGAATGATTACTCTTACGGATAACTGCAGAAAAATAGAGGTGTTAGACACATGGTGAGCTGCCACTTAAGGTATGAATAATACCCAAGGACTGCTCCAAAAATTAATTGTCAAAGGCAAAGATCAGCAGAGTATGTTGGTACACGTCTGGGATGCCAGATGCTTGCAAGGCCTAAAACAGGAGAATCACAAGTCTGAGGCGAGCCTTGGTGACTTAATGAGACATTATCAAAATAAAAAGGGCTGGGGACCTAGCTCAGTGGTGGCACACACCCATGCTCAATCCCCAGTGAAATATGCGCACGTACACACACACACATACACACACACACCTGGGGGGAGCAAAGAGGAAGGCTGGGGGGGTAATATAGCTCAGGTGAGCAAAACCCCAGGTTTTATCTCTAGTATAACACAAACACACACTCACTCAACATACCCACACCCACAAGGCAAACATATTTTTTTTCAATTTACCAGGAAGTCTGCTGGGAAGTCCAATTACCTTCATGCTTGAAAAGTCTAGGGATGAGCTGGCTTGTGGGTGTGGCTCAGTGATGGTGTGATTGCCTAGCATGTGCAAGGCCCTGGTTTCCACTCTAAGTGATGCAGGGGGAGAAAAAAGTATCCTAGGATATTAAAAATTCCACTTTAATAATAAAAATCATGGAAAACTTCATTCCATATGTTTTCTAATTTGTTAACTTTTAGCCAAACAAAAATTTTCTTCATGTTTGGGATAGAACCCAGGACCTTTTGCATGCTAAGCACATGCTTATCATGTATCACAACTCACTATAGTTTCTTGCATATATGTTTAGACCACTAGATTGTAAAGGCTTGAAGGCATGTTTACTGTTTTCTGCATGTAACACAAAGCGCATTCATTCAGGGAAGTTCAACATTCACTGAACACTTGTTTTGTTATTGCAGTGTCACAACTGAAATACTGAAGGACAAGAAAGAGTAAGGTGGATGAGAGGAGAGAAGGGGAAAGATAGCTTCAACTACTCAACTATTTAACCAAGCAGTAATACCAACAGGAAACAGATACTCACCTACAGTACTTTGAGAGAAAAAAGGGGAGATTTCATCAAGTAATGAGATTAGATATAAGGGACCCAGGAGATCTAACAGTCAAGGTTTTCTTGACCCATCCTCACAGACTTCAAACACATGATTGATGTAAACCATCAACTAGTGAGTGCAAAGGGGAATTACTGTAAAATTATACCAAGCTCTTGGAACCCCCTTAGGCATGTAGATTTTGTTTAAGTGTATCTAAGTAATTGCAATGAACTTTCCTGATAGATATCTGTGTAGAAGATTTCTGTTTCTTCAAAGTCAGTTCTGAGAAGAAATCTGACTGAAAAAATATAGGGCTCAGAAAAAATAGAGGAACAGGAAAAAGAGCTCCTGGTAAGCTGGGTGTGTTGTACACACTTATATAATATCAGCACTTGCGAAGCTAAGGTAGGACGCTTTGAGTTTAAGGACAACCTGGACTACGTAATTAGACCCTGTCTCAAAAAACAAAACAAAAATAAAAAAAGGGCCACTGGGAAAATATGAAAAAGAACGGCACATACTGGGAGAAGCTAAGAAGTCATCTTCACTCTTCCTTTTCTATAATGTAATCTCTTCAAGGTAAGATCTTATTTCTAAATACCAGGACAATGCACTGTAAATAATACTTACATACGTATTTGTAAAACAACTACCTAAATATACAGAGGGCAAGGTTTCACCAACTTTCCTTATTTAAACAAGGCTGCCAATACCTTAAAGATCTTTTATCTTGGAGGGTAAAGTGAAATGTGCACAAAGACACTTACTCGAAAGAGTAACCAGTCTAGGGTCAAACAGATGTTTATAGTTCATGCAGCTCTCTTAGCAAGTTATTTTCATACAGTAAAACTAGCACCTCTGTAGTTTTCTAACTATAGTGTTTTTTATTCATTTTGCTTGAAAATCAGCACTGTCAATACCATCCTCTAGAGAAATGGCATGATAGGGTTTCAAAGATCTATGAGGGGAAGTATGTGTGTTTTCTACAGACACAGTAAGAAGTATTACTAGAGAAGGCATAGATCTTAACAACCTTATTAACTCTATTTGATTTTTATTTTTCAAAAAACATTTCTGCCTAATAAAGAAATCTATCCAGTAATATCTGAAATAAGCTTGTGGTTATAAACATGTATCTACCTGTCTATATCTAGTATATCTAAAATACATGACATAATTTATTTATTGAAGAGGAGGGGTTGAGACATTTGTGCCATGTCTCACGCCATGCCATCAGGCCGATTTTGAACCTAATCTACCTGTCTCAGCCTCTTGAATGTTAGGATTACAGGGGTGAGCTATTATGCCTATTATTAAAATATATTTAAAATGTGTATTAATTCACTGGGTCAAGATAGCTGCTCTTGGGGGCTGGGGATATAGCTCAGTGGAATAAGCACTTGTCTAGCAAGCGCAGGGTCCTGAGTTCGATCCCCAGTACCGCAAAAAAATAAAAATAAAAAAATAAAACAAGATAGCTGCTCTTTTATTTCTAATCACATTATACACAAAAGAACATGTCAATTTTTTCTAAATCTTAATGGCTTTTTCCTTAATTTTTTTTTCTCTTGAGAGGCCCTGGGTTCAATTCCTAGTGCTGAAAAAAAATTATTTGAATGAATTTAATGACTATATGCTATGTTTCTAAGCAAGCTAATTAGTCTGCCTTGAAGGTACGGAACACAAATTATATTTCAGTTATAAAGGTGGACTAAAGAGCATTACATTCTAGAGCCTTGGATATAGCTCAGTACCAAATCGCCTATCGTGAGCAAAGCCCTGGGTTAAATCTCCAGTACTGAAAGCAACATCAACAAAAAAAGTACTACATTCTCTTCAAGCACCAGAGGTCTCAGGCTTTTCAAAGGTTTCAGAATCTGGTGTATAGCTCACAGGCCTGGGAAGAAGCATTAAAAATATAAGTATATATGAGTACCAGGCCAGATTTAAGGAATTAATATCAAGCTCACCAGAGTACTGATGCAGACAGGAAATGGATCTCAGACCAGGGGTTTGAAACTAATATTTGAACTATGTAACAAAACATTTCTCCAAAAGCCTTAATTTATCTGTGTGATTAAGGCACAGGAGAAAAGATCATATGAAAATTTAGTCACACACACACACAATTTTTGAGATAGAGTCTCATTACGCAGTTCAGACTGGCCTTAAAGGTCAAAGAATCACCATGTAGCCTAGGCTAGAACTTGCTGTGATCCTCTTACCTCAGCCTCCTGAGTGCTAGGATTATAGGCACGTGCCACCATGGACCTTTGATTTTCTAGTTGCTTAGATATACTTGTTTTTTAGAAGAAAAAGGGGAAAAAAACTGCTTACAAACCAATCCAAAAACGGGATGGCAGGTATTGTATGAAAGTCATCGGAAGAAATTGTTTCATGCACAAAAAATGCAACTCTTCCTTACAAAGCTAGGAAAACACCCTCAATCCTTTTCTCTCTTTTTGTTAAAGAGCCTGAGGTCATGTACATGTGGAAATAAAACAAAGACCAAACAAATACAAACAATAGCAGACTCGGATACCTGAGTATGCCTGAGTTCACGGAAATCAATGTCTTTGAAGGGCCAGGCAACAGTATGAAGACGCTCATCTTGATTTAGGGATAAGAAGACTGTTTTTAGTTCACTTAGTTGGCTCAGGGATTTTGCCCATGCCAAGTCAAAAGTATGATCCTGGGTATTAGTTACTAACCTCTGTCATTTCCTATCTGTCTCGCCTGGGTCACTGGGAAATAGTAAGGAGTTCTCTGGAGTCCCATATTACTGTTCTGGCACATATGCACTAAGCCCATTGTTAAGTAACTGCAAGTAAAAATCTAAAGCTTAGCTATCTGCCCCTACCCATTTCTCCTGTTTTTGCTCTCCTAATCCAAAAGGTCAAAGACTTAATCTATTTCCTTAACCAAAAAGTTATCTGAAAAAGATGCTTACATTCACTGTATTCTTTCTGCACAATTTGAATCCTTGCCAATTCAACTAAGACCCTGTTCTGAGAATTTTTGGTAGTAAGTTTTGAAAAGAGCTGTTGCTTACTACAGTGTCACTAGAGTTCACACTTATTTTGTAGAATTGTATTCTGGCAATTAAGGAGCCCAGTAACTACCGACTGTCCATTTTACATAAATTTGTCCTGTCTGTCCACGGATGGAGCTTTTCTTCTCCAGCTCTTATCTTCAGGGGCCTACATATACTCATATGGGCACAAAGTAAGACTGTTTCTCTAAAAATATATATAATGTAAAATCAAAAACCAGTAAAGGGACTGGGCAGGTATGATTCAGACCAAATAAATATGGATAACTAAAAAAAAAAAAAAAAAAAAAAAAATCAAGCTCATTTATAGCGTTTAAGTAGAGACTTCTTAGGATATTCTAAACACTACAAAGTTTATAAACATAAAAGTTCCAGCTCCCCCGTATCTATCTTCCCTTTTACCCTGTTCGCGCAAATATGAAAATATACACACAATATTCTCCAGAAAATGCCTCGAAGGAATTTAATAAATCATAATAAAAATTGCACATTTTGGCAGCCATAAAATCATAGCATGGAAAATCCCAAAGGTCCAGCTTTTAGCAGCTGAGAGGTAGAAGATGCTTTACAAAGAAGTCCAATATCAAGAACTCTTCGAGTGAGTGTGACAGCATGAAAATAGTATTTTAACTTGATTGAATATAAACAACATCCAGATTAAAGTCAAACTCGTTGTGAGCTGGCATTCAAAGAAACTATCTGATATTCAAATTACAAACCTTTCCCATAAAGACATAAGGCTTATATTGGCTTAACAACACTGAAAAGAGTAAGATACAAATGATTGCAATGGTCAATGCAGTCCCTATTCTCTCCAAGCTAAATACTTCATTTGCATTCTGAAATTATCTATTTTTATAAAGATTATTAAAATACAAATATCAAGAGGTTACCTGCGGTACAAGCAAACAACGTGAGAAAAATGGAGTTAAAAACCCTTGCAGAAAGCTAAAAAACCACGGAGGTAAAGAACAAGATTAAACTGCACATTAGGTAGTGAATAAAAGTAGGATTTACTCTGCATCAATCCACGTAAGCAAAATGCTATCTTGAACCAATCAACGAGTGAAGAATTACAAATCCAAGTAAGAGAGGGAGGTGTTTGAGAATGATAATCAGTATAAGAATGATCCAGGAAGCAAGAGAATTTTTTAAATCTCTCTTATAAAAACCAGATGCCTGTACCACCTCATGCCCTCCCTTGTACTCCTTTCAACATAACTGCCAATATGTGTGCACTCTTCAAAGTTCCAGGGTCATAAAACAGCTTTGTAACAGCTGAATGACTTGCTTTCAACTTCTGTATCACGGATTCCATTCAAATTCACTGTCCTTTCTCTACCTGGGGTGGAAGGGCAGGTTTGCCATTAAGAGCCATCTGTAAAGGGGCAGCCTGGCCTGGAGGAGACAAAGGGGCAGTCTTCAACTTCTTTGTACTAGTTTTGGGTGGACGTTCCTCCTCCTCTTCATCAGAATCCTGAAGGCCGTATTTAGAAAAATGGGAGACCTAAGAAAGAAAAGAACCCCCCCAAAATAAATTTTAACAGTACTCTATTCAAGTTGCCACAATACCTGCCCTCACAATTTGCAGCATTACCTTAAAAAAAGAGGTATCAAAGTATTTTAAGAAACAGAAATGTCACCTATTATAATTTATTTCTTTACTAAAATTTAATGATGTTTAGTAGCTACTATCACTCTTTTCTAATACTTGGCCATGTTAAATGAATACACCTTCCAATGTCATTTTCAAATGCAAATGACATAAAAAAACAAACTCAAGAACCATTATATACACTGCTTGCTCTCTACCTACAGAGGCTCTTCAACTAGTTAAAAGTAAATGACCATTGATCGGGATCTGAGTTACCAAGAGACAATTCTGCCTGATGAATTACTGAAGTTACACCCCAGAAATGTATCTAATGCTCACAGAATTGAATAGAGAGCCTGGATCATATTCTTATAAAGTTTATAATAGCTTATTATTGCTAAATTTTAGTGATGTGTATAATTTAGAGCAAATCACAATATAGCTCTACATTTATTTCCTAATTTGCAAAAACAAAAAGAATTTAAGAGAGGATCTCTTCTAACATAAACTTTTTTTTGGACTCAAACATTTTAAACTCCCATTATATTATAGCTTATAAAATTCAGACTTAGTAGACTGACTGTACCTTAAACACCCAAGAGCCAGTCTCAGGCCGGTACTCCTTGAACTGAGCTCCTTGTTTCCTTGAGACTGCTTCCAATCTTCCCTCATAGTTGATATCTGCAAGTCGATCTGGACTCTTTATTAAACAACGAGATGTTTTATCTGTTGGCCAAACCCCATCCAAGGTAACTTCAGCCTTCCTGTAAAGTATAACCAAAATATATGCTTCATATTCAAGACGAAAAGGCAACTTACATGTACATAAACAACAAACATAGGTATGTTACTTGGGAATTATCTGCAGGCATTTCGTCTACTTGCTCTTGCTTCCTGTAGTAGCTATGCACAAGGAGTCACACTTACTCAGTATATGGTTCTAGAGACTGCTTTTATTTCAAACTAACATGGTACTTTAATTATTTCCAGTCTAATTTACTAACACCTAAGCTATAAATAAGTCCTATGGTCATATCCAAAGTCATACCATAGATCTTACACTGAGCAAAATCCTTTGCCTTTATTTTTTGAGAAGAGGTCTTGATAAGATGCTATAGTGTCTGGGCTAGATTTGGATTTTGTGATCTTCATGCTGCTGCCTCCCAGAGTACTGGAATTATAGGCATGTACCACTACATCTAGCTTCCTTGCAGTGTTTTTGCTGACTTTATAATCACCTAATATTAAGAATTGCCTCGTAGGATGAATTTGAAAGAGTTCCCTTCTCTTCAGTTTTTTTTTAAAGAACTGGAGAACTCCTGTTATCAGAGAAGTTATCTGGCCCTGGGCTTTTAATTCCTTGGAGGTTTTTGGTTACTGATTCAATCTCTTTACTTGTTATAGGTTTACTCAGATCTTCTGCTTCTTCATGATTCAAGATTGGTCAGCTACAAAGATAAATGATCTTAACTATGGCCCTTTCACCTGCCTGGAGGAATAACAGAAGCTAGGATTTCCCACTAAAATAGAGTTAGATATAGCCACAGCAGAAACAAACAAGAAAGGTATTAAAAGGTTTTTGAACTGGTAATTGGACCTATTAATAATAGGGAAAAGTGATTCGTAAAGTCTGAGTACACCATTTCTTTATCATTCATACTTTTACATAAATGTAGAAAAACAATAATTATACTTTACAGTAAGTCAGAAAATAAGCTGCAGAAGAAAACACATGGAGGATCACACTCATGTTTTAACTGTTTTTTTATGGTGCTGGGGATCAAACCCATGGCCTTAATGCATGTTGGGCAAACATTCTATCCCTAAACTATATCCCCAGCACCCATTCATGTTTATGGGCAAAAAAGAAAAACAATCCAAGACTTAACTGATTATTTACATATATAAATAAATTCTTACCTATTTAGCCCTTCACCCACAGGTGGCTTTTGGTCATCATCTAAGTAGACAATAACTTCTTTCCTTCGGATGTGTACAATCTCATCCAAATTGAGATTTGTCAAATTCACATCTCCTTCAAAATAGATTGAGCCATAACCTACAAGTTGGAGCACACTGTTAAAAAGTCATCCTGTATGAGGAAGCAAATACCTACTTTATAACTATACTGATATAAAAAATAACAAGTAGGCAGCTTTAAACAGTCAATATTTTAAATGATCCAACAGTTCGTGGAGGGGGTCATTTTCTCTATAATGGGGACAGGGAGAGGAGACATGAATTACATTCTTATCTGATCTTATCTGCACTTTTATAATACTTCTGCTGTCCCTCAAGAGCCTTCTTAAATTTCTTCCCAAGTATATGTAACGTTGTCTTATAAACAACCCTTAGTACTTCATCTGCCAAAGAAGTTAAAATGTCTGAGCGCTTTTTAAATACAGTATGCTAAGACATCCAATCCAAGAAAATTAAGGTATCTGTAATGGAGCAATGCTATAAAATATAATCATTCAACTTTTAAAATTTAGTATTTCTTTTTGTGTGTGTGATACTAAGGATTGAACCCAGGACCTCACACATACTAAGCAGTGAGCTATAGATAATTTCAGTTCTTTTTATTATTTTAAGACAGTTGCCAAACAAGCCTTAAACTTGGTGATGCTCCTGCTTTAACCTCCTGAGTGACTAGGATGACAGTCAGTGCCACTAGTCCTGGGTCACTTAGTATTTCTTGGTACTTCTGGTACTTTGACTTTGGAAAACTGCAATGAACCAGTTACTAGCCCAAAGAGGAGTACCTAAGCCCAAAGAATGTTACATAGTTCTAGTCTACTGGTTTTTTACTTGTCCAAGGTTCTATTATTCAGGCAAAAGAGGACCCAAGTAAAAACAAAAACAAAAAACAACAAAAAAGATCTACTACCAAGAGCATTCCCTCCTTAAGAAAAGAAGGGAACAGTTTAAAAAAGAGAGAAAAGAAGGAAAACACAGAACCAAGCTTTTGTAAACATAGAGAAGAGGGACTGAAGGCGGGAGGGGAAGACACAGGTACAGATTCTCTATGACGAAGGCCATCACTATGTATAGCTAAGATGTACCAATAAAATCTGATTAAAAAAAGAGCTTCCCCTCATTACCGAAACAAGGTACAAATCCTCAACTTATACCCACCCCAACCAACTCAAACTGAAACCCACCTTTACGACCAATGGTGAAGTCAGAAACAATGCATTCTCCTTTCTCATTGGTGATTTTGGCAAGGTCATCCATAGATGGAATAGTGTAGTAACCAACCTTAGTGAGAACAATGCCTATTATCAAAAAAATTAAATTAAGTTAAAATTAAATACTAATGTGTGATTATCCTTGAGCAGAAGAATTCTCAGTAATACCTATTTCAATTTATATTTAAATTTTTTCCCCATGAGTATTTTTTTAAATTACCTGAAATATTCAGTAACTACATTATCACATAATGAGAAAATATACCACAATAACAGACTTTTCAAAAACTGTTTAAAAAACATGGTTTTTTTATCAAACACAATTACAGGGGAACATGTATTTCAAAACAGGGATTCAAGGACAAGTAAATTTAAGGAATACAACACACGTAACAGGATATCATAGACTATTTATAATATAATAAAATCTTTACACTTCCAGAGAGTTACCATCAGGATGATTTGAAAAATCCTACATGAGTAAATTCCAATTATAAATGGAAAGTTAAAAGGTCTGTAATTAGTGTTACTAAAAATTCAACTGAAATCACGATTTCAGATACACCTAAATGATACTTGATGGCCCAAGAAGTAATACTAAAGTTGAAAGGGTGCCAGGCATGCTGCAAACCTATAATCCCAACAGCTAGGAGGCTGAAGCAGGAGGATCACTGTGAGTTCAAAGCCAGCCAGGGATACATAGTGAGTTCAAGGTCAGCCTGAACTACTTAGCAAGAGCATGTCTCAAGGAAGCAAAAGAAAAAGAGAGAGAGTAGGAGGAAGAAAAGGAAGGAGGGAGAAAGAGAGAGAGAGAGAAAGGGGAGGAATGAGGGAAAAGGGTTTCAGAACATCCAATGTAAGGACCAGATGTGATGACAAGATTAAAAAAAGCCTGAAGAGCTAAAAACAAAGTAGTGACCCAATGGTATGTTATTCTTACAACTCCTTGTCACTCTAGCTAGATATCAGGCTCAATTCCTAAGAGCACATATTTCAGGCTGACATCAGATCCAACTCCAACCTGAAGCAGTCCCCCTTTATACTCCTGCTTTTTTACTGGCAAGATTAGGGAGGTCTTAGGAGTAGAAGAGCTGTAAAAGGAAACAAGGTCAGAAAGAAAACTAGGAGAAAAAATGTACTGCCTGGGTATTTGAATTAAAGACACAATTATCATAATAAGGTCACATAGATGAACATACAAATATACTTGAGATTTTTTTTTTTTGAGACAAGAGTCTTACTGTATAGTTCAGGCTGGCCTCAAACTCAGCAATCCTCCTGCCTCAGCTTCCTGAGTGCTGGAATTACAGGTGTGCACCACCATGCCTGGCTATATTCAGGATTTTTAATGTGAAAGTACAAAAGCTATTTCCTACAGGCCCTGAGCAACCAGAAGATATCCTGTCTATGAAAATAATTGGTAGATATAGAAAATTTTCGTTGACAGTTCAACAATGATTATAAATCAGTCCAAATGTTCATTATTGGAGAACAGAAACAACACATGGCACATTTACATAATGGAATACTATATAACAATACGAACTGCTGATGTATGTACTATGGATGAAATCTGAAATTATACTGAATCAAAAAGCAGATAGTATGATTCCATTTATATAAAGTGCAAGCACAGGCAGAAGTGATCTATGTGACTGAAGTTACAATTGTGGTTGAATTTTGGGAATAAGAACACAAAGGAACTTTCAAGGGTAAAAAGCATTCTTAATCTTGTTTGGTTTGTCAAAATGAAATAAGGACTTACGATTGGTGTACTTCTTCGTTATATATAGATTTTACCTCAGCTTATTTAAACAGGGGGAAAAAGTAATGATCCCTCAAACCCGACGGAGGTACTATGTCAGCACACCATACACACAAAGGCAAAAGACGGAGAGGGCAGATGCTGAAAACTCAAGATACCTCAATTTTGTAGTTTACATAATAATTAGTCTTTGGTGAAGGGTAAACAGAATTGACGTGATAAAAATCACAGCAACAGCAACCAACTGAATGCCTAGTAAAGAAGATGTCAGGCCCTATGGTATACATATCTAACCTAACTTAAATTCTTAATGCAGTAGAAAATAATTACGCTTTTAAAAATATCTGAGTTTATAAAGTTAGGGAAAGTTATAAAAGTTGGGCTCATCAAAGTAGGATAAAGAAATCAATTTTAAGTTTGTATTCCAAAATCATAAAAGTATGCAAATTTGACCTGCTGGATGTGAATGGTAAACATTGTTTTCTATTTCTTCTCTCTCATCCTGCAGTGATTCATCATGAAAAGAGGTTTCTTCACTGCTTCCTTCCAGCCCATTTCGCAAAGCAGCACGCATATTTAATGCAACAATGGTGTCATCCACACTGTTGCTGCTGCTGTGTTTGTTTCCAGCATTCTCTGGAGTTTGAGGAATGGGTTTGGCAATAGGGTTATTATAAAAATGTGACACAAGAGAATCATCCTCTCCATCCTGCTGATGGTTCTCATCAATAGGTTTGCTCAGGAAACTGAATCTGAAAAGAGAAAGAGTAACTTAGCCTCTTATAACAGTAATAATGGTAACAGCTAACCTTTTCTGAGACTTTACTCAGTATCTGCCACAGTTCTGGGTAATTCCATGTATTAAAAACTAATTTAAGGGGTTGAAGGGAGGATAAGGCGGGGGGGGGGGAATCAAGTTATATCATGTACAGGTATAAATTCTCTATGATGAACGCAATCATTATGCATATCTAAAATGTAACAATGAAATCTGATTGAAGAAAAAAACTAACAACACTGATAGTAATCTGTGAAATAGGGTATAATTGTTTCTATTAAATGGAGACATGGAAAAATAATACACCTAACATCACAAAGCACGGAGTAATAGAGATGGAATTTGTGTGTTTTTTTGGTTTGTTTTTTGGGTATAGGGCACTGAACACCCCACAGCCTTCATCCTGTACACATCACCAGCCCTATTAACAATCTTTTATTTTGAGATAGGATCTTGCTAAGTCACTGTGTTGCCTGGGTAGGGCTTGCATTGTGTCCTCCTGCCTAAACCTTCTGATGGGACTTACAAGCAAATGCCACTATACCCTGCCTAGAACTGTAATTTCAAACATAGAACATCTAGTTTTAGATTTCAAGTATTCAATTTTTTTTTATTTCCATGAAATGAAAGGTCCTGAGCATCCCAATTTTTAGTCTAAAACAGAAAGTATGCTCTACTGTATAGAAACAAGTGATTAGTGATATAAGACTTAAAAATTGAAAAAAATTTAGATTCTAATATTATAATTAACAAGGTGTTAAGAAATGCTTTATTAAGCCAGGCATGGTGGTACGCGCCTGTAATCCCAGCACTTGGGAGGCTGAGGAAGGAGGATCCTTGGAGTTTGAGACCAGCCTAGACTACAAAGTGAAATTAAGGCTTGTCTGAACTGCATAGCGAGACCCTGTCTCAAAAAGAAAAAAAGAAAGAAAAGCTTTATCAACGAAAAATCAAATTAGGATTTTATATGATAGAAAAGGTTATATAATATATATTTTCATATATAAGGATTATTTTACTAAAGCATTATTTTGAGTACAGGAATACCAAGTAATGTACATATCTACTAATGGGAGAACTAGTTAAATTATCTTACATTCCCCATGACTATTCATATATTAAAAATGAGGAAGCAGATAAAGTCATACAGATGTAGAAAGGCATTATACCATTCATACATAATTTCTACAGTAGGTATCAACAATGTATTTCTACATAAACAAATTTCCAAAACAGAATATGCATTAATAAACCATAAAGAACTGATGTGTATATCCTCCCTTCCTCTTTTTTTGCGTACTGTATACTTTTTTTTTTGTTTGGTTACAACAGAGCTAAGTATCACTTAATCATTACAAAGTACCCTTTATTTTGAGAAGATGAGGGGTTTCAAATACATGCTAACCTTGTCCAACACAGTGTTACACAAATACCAAAATGATTGTGTAGTACTAAACAGAATTCTAATAAATTACAGGTCTAATGTACTCAAGAAATAACAAATACAAATTCTAGGTGCCCCCCAGCTGTCATCCTTCTATGCAACACTGACCAATCTTTAAGTTTTCATAAAATTCCACGCTCAGGGCCAGGCGTGGTGGTGCACACCTGTAACGACTGCTACTTGGGAGGCTAAAACAAGAGGGTCACAAATTTAAAGCTAGCACTGGGAACGATGTCAGATTATCTCAAAAAATAAAAAGAGAGAGAAGTAACTCAATGGTAGAACACTCACTTAGCATTTGTGAGGCCCTGGATTTAATCTCCAGTACAAAACACAAACTAACAAAACAAAATCTAAGTTAAAGATCTCAGCAAAGTATGAACAGAGCTCAAAACTATGCAGAACAATTTAGTTCACCTTTCTCCATTTTCTGGATATTCAGATGGTGAAGCCAGATCTTCTGAATCACGATTAACAGGGGAAAAAAGATTGCTATTGTTAAGATTCTTCAAGACCAGCTTCTTAATGCTCTTCCTATAAACAAAGACCGAAATAAAGTCAAGCATACAGTTATATTATCCACATTACCTACAAACTTGAGCGCTTCAAAAGGGCATTGAGCATTCTTGTTCAAATTTTTTTTTTTTTTAAAGATGGGGTCTGACTATATTGTACTCTGTGGTTTGAAACAAGAAAGCAAAGAATATTCACAAAACTGAAAATCCCTTTGAGTATCCTCTTTCTCCTGAACCCCTTGAACACTACGACCCATAATAAATCCCCACTTGTTCTCAAAGCTTAACAAAAGAAAATTTAAAAACGTAACTTTTCTTCTCATTAGAAAACTATTTGCTTTTTAAAAAATTAAACCTTTAAGTGAGCCAGGCATAGTGGTGCATGTCTGTAATTCTAGCACTCAGGAGGCTGAGGCAGAAAGATCACCGTAAGTTCAAGGCCAACCCAAACTACAAAGCAAGACCCTATCTCCAAAAAAAACAAAAACAAAAAACCCAGTATGTATCTGTCTAGTCATGCAGCTATAAAAATCCAGAAATGAAATGCCCTGATACTTCCTTGTCCTAACATTAAATGTTTAACAGTCTGACATATAAATTTCTTCAGGATTTTTCCTATGCATACAGCAACATTCTAAGAAATCATACAAATGTGATTTCTGATATTTATTAACTCTTCTGTAAACTTTCCTGTATATTTTTCTGTGTATGCTTAGGCAAGTACTAAACTGAGCTATAAACCCTTTGCCCCCCTGCCATTTTGAATTATACCAAAAAAACAAAAACAGTGCTAATTTCTCAAAAGTATACATATATATAAAACGAGTATATTCAAATAATATTTTGTTAACTATAGTTATCCCTGAGTGATGTATTTTTACCTTCTGTGACGTATTTTTCAAAATAAAAACTAAGCTGTATTACATCTGTACTAAACTTAAATAACTACGTATTTGATCAATAGTTTATATTGAATTTAGATGAACAAAAAACAAACTCACTTGGGCATGAATGCGCCATTGGCCAGGGACGGCTCCTCATCATCCAGCCCATCGAAGAGATGTGACTTGGTTGTGCCTGCTGTTTGTAAAGCCTTGGGCCGGACTCTGGTGGCAGGGCGGGGTGTTAATTTATAATGAGTAGGTGTGGTAAGAGCCTTCTGAGCTGCAGGATTTGTTGGTTTCAATCTCTGTAAAAGAAAAGCACGGAGGAAAGCTCTGGTTTAATGTATGGATCTGGCCTGAAATATCAAACCAGAGTTCAAATCTAATCTCTGCCATTAACCTGCTAGATACTTCTTGAACTCTCATCTCCCTTAAAACAGGTATACTACTGGGTATGGTGGCATACACCTGTAATCCCAGCACTCAGGAGTCTGAGGCAGGACCACTGCCACAAGTTTAAGGCCAGCCTGGGTTAGTAGAAAAGTGAGGCCTGGTCTCCAAAACAAACAAACAAACAAACAAACAAACAGGTATTTTTCAAGGGATGCACTGTACTTGGTCAAGCTGTCAATGTTTATTTTCTTTATTCATTTTTGTCACTATCTTTTTCTTATCTCTCTCAATACAAAGATCAAAGGTCTGTCAGCAATGAAATAAATTGCTATCTATACCCACAGAGAGCTGGAATGAGCTCACATTTAGAATTCTGGGATGACCCTGACTCCATTTATGATTTGTATAATACCCTTGGACCCTACCACTTTGTGACAAGGAGAGACACAGCAATCCCAGGATCTTATGTTTGGGGAATCGAAAGTGAGCCGAACCACTGATTCTTTGGAAATGAGCAGGATCGGTACCGGTGGCCTCCCACAAAGGGCCCTATGTTGGTCTGGGCCAAAGTCCTATATTGCTATATAGCCCATAGGGGAGCAGCTGTGACCTGGAGCTGGCAAGTCAGAACTCAAAGCATGGGGATATGGCAGAGCAGGGCACACAGTGGCTACTACTGGTGCTCTAGACAATGCTTTCCTACCCCTGCTGAGCAGAACAGAGACCTTTCTTTAGAAACCATTTTGGACTACATGGGACCTACAGTATAAATGTTCTACTGTGCAGGCGCACAGTTTGTACACTCCATAAGATTTGACTCTGGAGGCCCAGGCTAGGGTTTGCAGGAGGACGCCTAACTTCCTGAAGACTCTGAGATACCAGCTTCATTCCAGTCCAGAAGCCATCCAGAGTATTGAGACCCAAGATGCAAAGGCTAGGGGACCTGTCACAGCCGAGGTTGTGATGCGGTTTGTCTAGACATCTATGATGTCTAGATTTGAGAATCCACCCAGGAACTTATTAACTGCCCTGCCAACTCTGCTTACAAGTGAGCATTAAGCCTCAAAGCACAAGGCTTTAACATCGCATATTACTTCCCTTGGAAATGTCTAAAACTATGGTACATCCAATAATCACTTCTTTTTCTTAGTTTCTTCTAAGAAAAAAAAAAAAAAAAAAAAAAAAAAATACCTCTTCTTTCTTCTTGGGGTCTGACATGGGATTCCGGAAGAGAGGAGAGTCTCCAAAAGGCGAGTATGTCAGACTATTGAGCTGCTGTTGGAGAACAGCCTGCTGGGCAGCAGAAGCATTTGGATCAGTCAAAGCTTTTCAAAAGAAGAAAAGGAAAAAAATAATGTCATTAAAGATCCAACACATTTACAGCAGAGAACTTAGCACTCTTTTGGGAGACAAGGTCTTCAAAATGTTCGGGCTTGATGGCATTACTGGGGAATGTGTGGAACAAACTGAAAAAAAAAATCATGAGTTCAATAAACTAATCAGGCCAGCTGTGGTGGTGCATGCCTATAATCCCAGCACTCAAGAGACTAAAGCAAGAGGATCGCAGTTAGTTCCAGACCAGCCTGAACTCCACAGTGAGTTTAAGGGTAGTCTGAAATATGCAATGAAACCTTGTTTCAAAAACAAGACAAAAACTAATCAAAGATATAAAGAGCCACTTCATAACACATAATACACATAAAAATTCAATTACAAGCTGTTCACTGTCAGTAATAGCCCAGGAAATACAAATTAAAACAAACTTGAGCCGCAGATATAACTTAGTGGCACAGTGCCTGCCTGGCAAATGCAAGGTCATGAGTTTGACTCCTGGTACCAAACACACACAAAAAAACACAAAGCAAACTTGAAGAACTGTTTTGTATATACTTCACTATTACTGGGTACAACTGTACAAAAAGTTATACTCTCTGACCTTTAGCAATATTAAAGACTAATTTAGTCTTGCTAAAAGAAACAATGAGGCTGGGGATATAGCTCAGTGGCACAAGCGCCTGCCTAGCAAGCGCAAGGTCTTGAGTTCAATTCCCAGTACCAAAAATAAAAAAAAGTAAAAAAAAGAAACAATAATAGCATATACAGCAGTAATTACTTTTATTATTTTTACTTTGCAATTTAAAAGATGGACACTCAACCCAGACTTAAACTGAGAATAAAATGAATATTTCCATGTGTTTATTACTGCACATTATCTATAATAGTCAAGATTTACAAATAATTTGTTTCCTGTATTAGATTAATAGTTATAAAAATCACATTACATCAATGGGTTATATAGTTAATAAAACTTAGTGACTATTTCACTGTAGAAATATGACAGCATTTATGATTTAGTAAATGAAAATCCAGAATAAAAAATATTAGAGGCCACAGGCATATCTCAGTGAAAAGCCTTCTAGCGTGCATGAAGCCCTGGTTTCAGGAACCAGCGCTGCCTGCCCTCCGTCCTTTTTCATACTAGGGAGACAGAAAGAAAAGGCAACACACAATGAAAATTACTGTTGGCATTTTTATGTTTGTCACTGACATTTAATACCCATAATTAGACAAAAACCCACAGGAAAAAAAAGCCCACCAAGGTAGTCTAATTGTCTCTCAAGGAATAAGAATTTCTCTCAAGGAATCAGTTACAGAGAACTTCAGTTTTTTGTTTTTGTTTTGTTTGTTTAGTACCGGGAATCATACTCAGGGGCCTCGTGCTTACCAGGCAGGCACTGGGCCGCTGAGCTACCTGCCCAGCCCAGAGAACTTAGGAAACAAAAATAAACAATGAGAACTGTATTCCTGATCTATAATTGTATAAACTGTAAAGACAAAAAACCACTTGCTGTGTGCTGTGATGAAGAAATCTTTGTAAGAAAACTTTCTAAAAATACTGATCAAATTAATGTTTCAACTCAGAGATTAAAAAACTATTTTACCTCTTATAAAGTTTTATAAATAGGCTAATGTCAAATATACGGTAGAAAGCCGGGTGTGGTGCATGTGCCTACAGTCGCCTGTCATCCCAGCACTTGGGAGGCTGAGGCAGGAGGGTCGTTGTGAGTTTGAGACCAGTCTGGGCTATAAAGTGAGCTGAAGGCCAGTCTGAACTGCATAGGGAGATCCTGTCTCAAAAAGACAAAAAAAACAAAAACAAAAAACACCCAAAAATCAAGTATATGGTAGATAACATACATTAAAGGAATACTATAAAACACATTTTGAAAATTCTCTACCATTTTTAATGTTTTATTACTTTTTATGCTCTTTAATTGATTGATCAATCTTGCATTCCTACATCTGGTAATCTGAGCGACTTTGTTGAAGATAACAATATGGAATATAACAACCACTGTTAATTCCTATCATCTTGTTTTCAAATTCTGTATCATTTTTTTTTGTTTTTGTCTTTTTTGTTTTGTTATTTTATTTTGTCTTTGTTGTTTGATTCCTATTTAAAATTTAAAAAAGGGAAAAGAAAATTCTCTCAAATGGGTTGGGGATGGGGGACATGACAAGTAAGTTAATGAAAAACAAGAGGATCCGTCCTTAGTCCAACGAAACTTTTGTAAAAGTGGATGTATTCATTAAATACTAAGGCTGTGATACACACACACACACACACACACACACACACACACACACCAGCATACTTTTAAACAGTGCAGTTCTCGGGACTGAGTCCAGGGCCTTTACACTGAGCTACATCCCCTGCCGTTAAATTTTTATTTTGAAATAGTGTCTCACTAAGTCATCCACACTGTGCTCGAACTGACAATCCTCCAGCCTCCCCGACGGCTGAGATTATAGGCATGCACCACCACACCCAGCTATATATTATTTTTATTGTACTGTATTGAATTGTATTTCTTTTTTGAGACAGGGTCTTGTTATGCAGTTCAGCTTGGCCTTGAACTTGTGGCTATCCAGCCTCAGCCTCCCAAGTATGTGAATTATAGGAAAGTACCACCAGGTCTGGCTCTATATATTGTTATTGGGTTGGAGATGTAGCTCAGTGGTAAAGCATTTACTTAGAACGTGAAAGCCCCTAGGTTCAACTCCCAGCCCTACAAAGCCCAGCTTGGTGGCACATATGTATAATCCTAGCATTAGGGAGGCTGAGGCAAAAGGATCACCATGAATTCAAAGCCAGCCTAAGTAGGGTACACAGTGAGTTCAAGGCCAGTCTGAACTACATAGACATATTTTCTCAAAAAAAGCAAAAGGGGGTAGTGAAAAATTGCTCAGGATTTTATAACCCAAAGATGTCAATTTAAGAAAAACTATAGAGTAAATCATCTTTATTCATGATATTCTTACCCCAATTTAACATAACAGGTGTGCAAAAAGTATAGGGCTGTGTCAGGAATGGTTGCACACATCTACAACTGCAGCACTATGGGAAGCTGAGGCAGAGACTGCCAGCTTAAACCAAGCCTAGGCAACTTGATGAGATCCTGAACTTGATGAGATCCTGACTAAAAATAAAAAATAGCGCTGGGCATGGTGGCGCACACCTATAAGCCCAGCACTTGGCAGGCTGAAGCAGGAGGATCATTGAAAGTAGAGACCAGCCTAGGCTACAAAGTAAGCTCAAGGCCAGCCTGAACTGCATGGCAAGACCCTGTCTCAAAAAGACAAAACAAACAAACAAACAAACAAAAAATAAATAAATAATAAAGGCTAGACATGTAGCTCGGTGCAAATGTCCTGGGTTCAATTTTTCAATTTCTCCAGTACCAAAGAAACAAAGAGTAAGAAAGTTATTAGAGAATATTAGAAA
The DNA here is from genome assembly GCA_004027595.1 of Dinomys branickii. Taxonomy (NCBI): domain Eukaryota; kingdom Metazoa; phylum Chordata; class Mammalia; order Rodentia; family Dinomyidae; genus Dinomys; species Dinomys branickii. The sequence continues at coordinate 42,966 of PVLD010005509.1, read as the reverse complement.
TAAAATGGTGAGGCCAGGTGTGGTGGCACATGCCTGTAATCCAGCACTCAGGAGTCTGAGGCAGGAGGATCGTTGCAAGTTTGAGACCAGCGTGGGCTACAAAGTGAGCTCAAGGCCAGACTGAACTGCACAGTGAGGCCCTGTCTCAAAAAGACAAAAAACAAACAAATAATGTGGCGTAGTATTATTCTGTAGACTATACAAAGAGAATAAGAAAAATTTTACAGAACTCTAATCTTTTGCAGTGATCCTATTTCTTGATAGTTGTTTATCTATAATAGGTGATCCCATCACTTAACAAGTATCAGCCACCCTCCCTGAGCTTGCTCAAATGAATAAAATCTTCCTTTATTAAACTCAAACGCAATTAGGAAAGTGTATGAGCAAGATTTTTTTGTATTATGCATATAAAACCATTTACTTATTACTCAAAGACACAGATGAGAGAGCTAATGTGTTAGCAAAATTAAGAAAACAAATAAGCACTAGTTAAGCTAATACTGGTGGTATATTCTGTTCCTAACAACTTTGTCTTTTGTTTTGGAGGAGTTTTCATGTTGATTTTGGTTTTTTGAGGCAGTCTTACTATGTAGTTCAGAGTGGCCTCAAACTCATGGCAATCTCTTGCTTCAACCTCCCAAGTGCTGGGATTACAGGTGTGCACCACTATACCCAGCATAGCAATTTTAATAAGGTGCCAGACAACTAAATCATGATCGAATGATTAAAGGAACCTGGTAAAAAAAAAAAAAAATCCATCATCTGACAAAACAGAACAAACTGACAATAATTTATCTTGAAGAATGGTTACTACACACACACACACACACACACACACACACACACACACACACACACACACAAAAATTAGTTTTGCTTAGCTTTAGGAGGTAGAAGAAGAATTACTGGGTGTAAATTTTATGAGGGCAGGGTTAGATTTCTAAACAATCTGAATGGGGGCTGGGGATATAGCTCAGTGGAATAAGCGCCTACCTGGCAAGCCCAAGGTCCTGAGTTCAATCCCTGGTACCACACACACAAAAAAACTAAATAAATAAATAAAAATAAACTATCTGAACAACGACTGGACCACCATGTAAAGGAAGCCATCACAACGTATTTTTAAAGACAAGAAAAGACTGGCCTATAAAATAGTGGATTCTTCTAATTGAGACACTTTAATGCCAAAATATAAAAGATCTACATTCCAAAAATCAATACAGGCCCAGGGATAGCTCAGTGGCACAAGTGCTTGCCCGGCAAGCACAAGATCCTGAGTTTGACTGCTGCTATGGAAAAAAAAAAAGTCAATACAAGCTAGGTATGGTGGTGCAACCTATAATTCCAGCATTTGGAAGGCTGAGGCAGGAGAATCGTTTTCAGAGTTCAAGGCCAGCCTGGTCTATAAAGTGGGTTCAAGTTCAGCCTGAACTGCATGGTGAAACCCTGTCTCAAAAAAGACAAAAACAAAAAACTAACCCATTATCATTCTACTATGTCAGTGCGTATTCCTCTGGTAATCAAACTACGTAAATGTAGGGAAAAGACAAGCAAATACTGACAGTCATAGCACCACCCTAGAGCTAACAAGTTAGACGTCTGACACTAAGAGGACTCTGGGATAAAACCTGGATGAACATGAAATATGTTGGTGCATAACCTCTACCCAGAAACACAACGATGACAGGGAGATTTTTAAAATTTCATTCTTAACAGAAAGAAACATGAAGCACCAGGGTCAACACAATAATAATTCCAAAGGTTTAAGGCACAGAGAAATCTAAAAAACTTTTAATTACTAACAAATTCAGTTTCAAAAAATACTGTATCTGAGAACTAGATGCTTGAAAACAGAACATTCAGAAAACAAGCTTTCTTATAAATTAAGATTCTGAAAATATTTACAAAGACAAAAAAAACCTCTTGTAGAAAGTACAAAGTTGATACAATCATTAAGATTAAATACACACACATACACACAATAAAATAATAATCCTGAATGCTTTCAAAGGAGTGAGGAACAGGTTACTCAAGACTCAGAAAGGCACTAGATCATCAGTAACAGTCCCTGTGAGAGGAAATATCGCCACAGTTCCAAGGATAAATTAATTCCACACCAAAATTTTGTGAACATTAAATTGTAAGGAATGAACGAAGGTATTTTCAGACCTGTTAAGTATTCAAAGTTTACCACTCATATCGCTTACTGACATATTCCAAAAAATTCAGGAAATAAAAGGGAAATTCTGGACACAGCAGTTCTTAGTAGATGTAAATGAAATACATATCCTGGGGCAATGAAGGCTTAGAGAACAACCAGAGTTTTTATTGCTGCAGGAAAAGAGGGATGTGAAAAATGAGGGGGGGGCTGAAAAATTCTGGTATCATTCTTAGCAATCTGAAATATCTAAAATGATGTGAGTTAACATCTTAACTCAGGTTAAGGTTAAAAAAACCTTCCAGGTGTATGATGAAGGTGTACTGCACAGTGATTTTTAATAAGCTATTAAGCAAATGCTAACTTCAACTGAACTTCTTTTCATTACTCAAATAGAAGACAGAGATAGTTATAGAACAGAATTTATTAATCTTATTAATATAAAAATATAGATGGAACTGGGTGCAGTGGGGCTGCCTTCAATCCCAGGAGTTTGGGTGGCTGAGGCAAGAGGATCACAAGTTTGAGTCCTAGCTGGTAACTCAGCAAGTCTTGCTAAGAACTAAAAATAAAAGGTTGGGGATGTACGTCAGTGTGAAGGCTCTGGGTTCAATCCCCAGTACTGCCACAAACAAACAAAATAAGGGAGAGAGAAAGGTAGGTTAAGAGCATTAATATCCCCATGTCACAAATGAGATGCAAGACACACTATTACCTCGTTGACAGCATAAGAAAAAAAAAAAATAGAGGCACAGAGCTTAAATTTGCAAAGCTTTCTAAAAATGTAGTACATGTATCATGAGAGTACAGATGAATTTAGTAGTATAGAAACTTCTTTTCCTTCTAGCTAACTCACTGTAGTTGTGTCAAGTGATACTCATTTTTCATTTCCAAGAACGTGATTTTCTTTAAAAAATATTTCGTTAAAAAACTGTTAAAGTTTCTTAAGTTAGAAATAAAGAGAGGATAGTGCAAAAACTAGGAAGGAGTATTTAAATGAAGTGTGAAAAATGTTTCAGCAGATACAACTAAAGAATATAGCAAACAGTAAACATATTGACAGAAATCAAAAAGATACAGGTGATAAGTGAGCCCGTCTAGCATAACAAGTTAGACTTACACAGAGTTAATTTAAAAACCACAGTAGTGTACGTACATCACTTAGCCATAAGAGCTAACGTACATCCAGATGGATTAAAAACAGCAGAAGTGGCATCTTTGAGAAACCAGGGCTAGGAACGGGGAAACAAGGAAGGCCAGGACCTAAATCCTCCCATGCTACATGACTGCTTAACAATGTACAGGTATATGCTGTTTTGGTAGGGATGAGATAGGGTGAGTAAGGAAATCAAGCCAGCAACTATTAGCAAGAAATAAATGGAGTAAAGCCTTCTAAAGTGACTGACACTTACCTACTGGGGCCTGGGGGGCTCCAAAGCCCAAAGTGGCTGTCGTAGTATTAAATCCAGGGGCCCCAAAGGCTCCTGTACCAAGAGGCCCTCCGATCTTAGGTTGGTTGTTCCCAAACAAAGATGCCTGTCCAGCACCAAGAGCTATGGAGACAAGAGGAAAGAAAAAGCGCCACAGAAGTTCCTTTCAACGTTAGCCAGAGGTCAGTTACTTAAAAATATTATACATTTGGAAACTTTATAATGACCAGTCATTTCAACAAAAGAGCTAATATGGTAAATGCTTTCTGGGCTTCAGTTCCCTCAACTATAACATGTGATTATAGTACACACTTAGATATTTATCCTAAGATTAAAAATCAATAAATGTGTAAAGCATTTAGATGTCTGTAGACAGTAAATATATCCATTCAATATTAACTAATACAACTGAGTAGGAACTATCACCGCTCTACACATGAGTAAACTGAGGGTTTAGTCATTACCTCAGCAACACAAATGATGTAAACAGTAGAAGTGCACTTCAAACCTTGCTACATTTGACAAGATAACCATCACAAAAACTGCTTTAACCAAATGAACTTGTTTAACAAACAGCTAAATATCTTGCAATTAGGTTACTGAACAGATTCAAGTTTGAACTAGACTGGCTGGAATTAGAACTCATTGCAGAAATTTGTAATTTTTGTAAAAAAATAAACTTGTAATTTCAGGCAGGGCTCTGTGTGTGTGTGTGTGTGTGTGTGTGTGTGTGTGTGTGTGTGTGTGTGTGTGTGTGTCAGTGGTAGCACACTTGACTGTGAGCAAGGCCCTTGCTTTGACCCCCAGAACAACAAAAAAAAAGACAAAAAGAGATAAATACCTGGAGCTCAGAAATATAATATGGGAACTGCTTTGAGATCACAAGCAAAGAGCTAAAGGCAAGTTTACACAGAGTCCACATAGTACAAATCAGTAAGGGCAACTGCTGAAAGGATGAACTGCTCCCTGTACAACCTCCCCGAAAGTAAGAGTGTTCATTTTGGGGATAAGCTGTAAGACTTCCTGCAAATCCTAGCCCTTTACTCATGAGTACAAGGTCCAAAAAATGCTAAAATTGTATTACTCCCTGAAAAAGAAATAATGCACAGCATAGATTTTAAATTTGTTTTTTTTGGGTACTTTATCACTTTCTTGCCTCCCCCTGCCCACAAAACTTAGACGAAACCTAAATACATAAAAATGAAAAAGAATTATGATGCATTGGTACACTGTACCAACTCTCTGAGAGGATGGATGTAATCATTATGTACTGTGGACATATATACTAGTGAAAATGAAAATTTAATTAAAAAAACAAAACACGGATAAAATTTTCTTTCTGGCCAGGCACGGTCATAACAGCACTATAATACCAGCACCCAGGTATTACAACTTCAACACCAACTTGGTAAAACACTGTCTGTAAATTTTAAAATAAATTCTGCTTGGGTAAGTGTTTTTCTCAACTTCACAGCAGTCTTGGATAAAGATGAAACAGTCTAAAACCTGTATTTCAGTAATCCACAGAAGAATAAAAAAAGCATTGTAAGGTTTGTGAACTGAAAAAGGACTCTCATAAAATGACCTGAGCAGAGACTGTTACAATTTATCAGTGGAAAAAATGTTTTACCCAAACCTGCCTCATAGTATGTATAAATGGCACTGTGTGTCTAATGAAGAGACTTCATCTGCAACTTCAGAGACATTCTCAGTGAGATGCTATACAGGGTATGATAGTGAGTATGGTGATCTGTCAATACAGGAAAGGTGCTGTATTTAGGGTCAGCTGTGGGAGTCATAAGGGAGCTGCGCTGAGCGGCAAAAAGGTTAACTGTCGTCTTAGAAATTAACATTCAAGAAAACAATGAAAGTGATTATGTACCTTTTGAGATCTCCTAATAAATGTTACAATTTTATCTTTGATAACTATTGGTTGTTTTTTTTTTTTTGAGACAGGGTTTCACAATATAGTTCAGGTTGGCCTTGAACTCATTTTATAGCCCAGGCTGGCCTCAAACTTCCATCAAGCCTCCTGAGTACTGGGATTACTGGTGTGCACCACCATGTCTGGCTCTATTAGCTTTAAACAGATTTTTCTGTTTATTTCTTAGTTGAGAATCAAGTAGATGTACTTGTAAACTTGCTCATGGAAAATGTTAATTGAAACTACCAAGAAAACGGGGCACATGTGACAGTGCTCACGACAGTTACCACCAACTGTAAAACAAGAAACTGACAAACCCAGGATTTTACCAATTTACTTATTTTGAATGCATAGGGATAAAAATCACACGCCAGTCTACATAAAATTGTTTATACTAAGATTGGTCACTTAAATCTAAACATTTAAAAAAAGAAAAATCGGGCTGGAGGTACAGCTCAGTGGGGTAAGTGCTTGCCGCTAAGCACTAAGGCCCTGAGTTCGATCCCCGGTCCCGGAAAAAAAATAAAAAAAGAAAAATCTTTTACATTTGTACATTTATTATTTATATAGCTAACCAGTCATAAAGCACCCAAAGGCCTATGTTGTAAGACGTTTTACATCTGTTGAGGCATGAATTTGAATCTTAGTGACTCAAAATGAAAACTTGCCGGGGGAACACCCGCTAAGCTAATGCCACAGTTTACAACACGTTTATATATAATAATGTTGCAAAGCCACAAGTATGCCTTAGCACGTGTGACCATCCAGGACTTCTAATAGTCTGTGCTTGCTAACTGCTGTAATTCTCCCTTCTCTGAGTGATCTATTGCTGTGACGGCTGGGAATATAAAATTCTTCACTGATTTAATCTGTTGAGTTTCTACGTACGAGGGATGAATACAGAATAATGTGGAGCAACAAAATGTGACTTGTTTCTCAGTGCGGTGACACATGCCTATAATCCCTGCTGCTTGCAGGGACGAGGCAGGAGGGTTACCAAGATTGCAGTTAGTCTAAGCAAGTTAGCAAGACACTGTCTCAAAATAAAAATTTCTAAAAGGAGTAGAGATATAGTTAGTGATGGAGCACTTGCCGAGCAGACCCAAGGCCCAGGGCTCAATACCAACTATTTAAAGAATACTGAATACAAAAGATTAAAATGTTTAGGCTATTAATACTGCATAAAAGGAAACACCAAAAACAGGTTCAGAGCATGGTGGCGGTGCATGCCTATAACCCCAGCACTTGGGAGGCTGAGGCAACAACTACCACAAGTTCACGACCAGAGACACAGTGAGGTCAAGGCCAGCCTAAACTACACAGTAAGATAAGGCCCTGTTTCCAAAACAGGGGTAGAGAACATTTTGTAATATTGTACTATAGAAGATATTTCCAGTCACAACTTGCAAGATCAAAAGCTGTAAAGAGTAACCATAACCACATAAAAATGAAACTTACACATGAAAAATTGTCTATGAACAAAATTAAATGACTAAAAACAGTTAGATAAACTAGTCATGGTAGTGCATTCATATAATCCCAGCACCATTTGAGATTCAGGCAAAAGGCCTTCCAGTTTGAACCTTGCCCTCAAAGTAAAAAATATGTAGCTCAGCGCACAAGTCCTGGGATCAATCCCCACTATCACAAAGGGGGAGATATGTAACTCAGTGCAAAGGCCCTGGGGTCAATCCCCAGTATCACAAAAGGGGAGAGGAAAAAAAAGACTTGGGTGAATACAGTCTTCAATATAACACTTTTTGATTTGATGATGCAACTGAGGCTGGTGAGATAGCTCAGTGGAGTAAGTGCTTGCCTGGCAAGCTCAAGGTCCTGAGTTCGATCCCCAGTACTGGAAAAAAAAAAATATATTGATTTGATGATGCAAGAGCAATAGGTATTCAGTAAAAGCCGTATTTGGAATTTTGTGATTTGTTCTTTTCCAGAGCTAATGACAGCTGGTATGATGCTCTTGTGCAATGCCCAATAGTAGGTGAATGAAATAGTTCTAAGTGTGTTTAAGACAGGCTACACTAATGGGCAGTAGATTAGCATATTAAATGCATATTCAACTTACAATATTCTCGATTTATAATAGATTTATCATAATCTCACCCTAAATTGAGAAGTACATGTATCTCTAACGTTAAAGAAGCATCACCAGGTGTAGTTGTGCACACCTGTAATGCCAGCATTTGGGAGGCTGAAGCAGGAGGACCGTTCTGAGTTCAGGACCAGCCAGGGCTACAAAGTGAGCTTAAGGCCAGCCTGAACTGCATATCGAGACCCTGTCTCAAACAGATAAAAAATATATAAAAAATAAAGAAGCATCATAGGTTTATATTAATAAAATGTCATTCAAAACATCCTTGAAAAAGTCCTCTTTAATTTTTACTCATACAAAAATTATTTTTTTTCTCCAGGGTTTGAAGCAAACACTGATGTATTCACTTATGTTTTGGGATCACACTATGCCAAAAAAGCAGGGCTTTTAGTTTCTATGTCTTGCAAAATTTATGTGGTAGAAATTAGACAAGTTAAGCTTAGATAAAATTGTGCCACATAATCAAAAACAGTAAGGCATTTCTAAAAACAAAGAAACAAAAATCACATACATGCAGAACCAAAAAATTCAAAAGGTCAAGACGCCACCTTCACTAGCAGTGAGAGAAGTACAAACTGAAACACCAATTTTTATTACCAGAAGATGAAAAAAGCCCAATAAACCATGTGCAGTGGCACACGTCCATAGTTTTAGCTACTCATGAGGCTGAGAGGAGGGTCCCATGAGCCTACGAGTTCAAGACCAGCCTGAGCAACACAGACAGCAAACTCAAAGAAAGAAACAAAAAAAGCCCACTGGTATGGGAAACTGGGTACTTTTATACAATGCAAACAACAATACCAACTGGCACACTTGTTTAGAGAGAAAAATGAGCCAAATCAATGGGCATACCTCCAGACACAGTACTTCTACTTAGGTTTGATTCTACAGGAACATACATGAAAATTGTATCCAAAGATCTTCAGTGAGGGCTCTGCTAACAGTACCAAATAACTGTCCATCAATGGGAGAAAGATTAATTATGATGCATGTAAATTGTGTGTGTGTGTACACACACACACACACACACACACACACACACACAAGCAGTTATTTTTGTTTCTTGGGATTTTTTTTAGACAGCATCTTGCTATGTAGCCCAGACTGGCCTCAAACTTATAGCGATCCTCCTGCATCAGCTTCCCAAGTGCTGGGGTTACAGGCATGTGCCACCATGCCCAGCCAAGCACTTACTATTTTTAAAAAGGGATAGATCTATACATACTGACCAGAAAGAAAAAAAAGTAGGTGAGAATACGTAAAATGAAAATGTAAATCATGGTATACTATGTAAGGCAGTTATTTTTAAACATTTTTTTACTATAACACATGATACGAAGTACACTGAGAACCAAAACATGCACCACACACATAATTGAAACGTAAGTTTCATGAAAGGACAGTAAACTTGCTGTGTACAATGATATTTAATTCTAGTTCAGATTCTTAAAATCCTGATTACAGCCCCCTACAGTAATACTACAATGAATTAATACACCTTGGCCTTTAGTTTTAAAAAAATTATTCATGCAGCACTGGGTGTATAGCAGTACAGTAGAGCACTTGCCTAGCACCTATGAAGTCCTATGTTCAAAACCCAGTACCACCACCACCACAAACAGAAAACCAAATCACTCACATAGGTTATGGTTATCATTAAGAATATAACCAAAACCATGGGCCGGGCATGGTGGCACATGCTTATAATCCCAGTACTCTGGAGGCTGAGGCAGGAGGATGACTACGCATTCCAGACCAGCCTGGGCTACAAAGCAAGCTCAAGGCCAGGCAGAACTACACAGGGAGACCCTGTCTCAAAAAGACAAAAAAAAAAAAAAAAAAAAAAAAAGCCCTATATATAAAAATACATAGGTACAGATGTTTATGTGTAAGCATGCTTAAAAAATGCACAGAGTGGCACAAGTGCCTGCCTGATCAGTGCAAGGTCCTGAGTTTGATTCCCAGTACCAAGAAAAAAGAAAGCACAGAAAGGAGTCTGACAAGATACATGCCAAATCTTCAGCAGCTGGTACTTCACAGTTGAAACCCTTGGACTTTTCAGTGTATTTCAGAATAGATGAAACTCTACCAGTACTTGAAAAAGGAAATCTACACTTCATAGTAGAAAACGAGCTTCAATTAAAGAGATGACAAAAGAATGATTAGCACACAGAAGGAAACACAACAGATAACCAAACACTGGAAGCATAGAAATAAAGTTTGCAACTAAACAGCCACATTCAGTCATATGAACCTGGAAAAGTACGCAAACAACATGGCTAAACAATCTGGTTGAACTGTGCATGCTTTAGCACTTGTCCTGTTTATGATGACAACCCCATGATTTCACAATTCTCAAATGGACTGAAAAATAATTCGATAGTAAAAACAGGGGAAAAAGAATGGTATCCAAGATCTCTAATTACAGTGGAAAAGACTGAAGGGAAGATATGCACAGACCTTGTAAAACTCAAAATATTTTTTAAACTACTTTTTAAGAGTCAATGTTTACTAGGTAGTGATACATGCTTGTAATCCCAGCTATTAGATAAACTCAGGCAGGAGGATGGAAAGTTCAAGCCCAACCTGGGCAATTTAGTGAGAACCTGTTTCAAAAAAAAAGAGGGGCTGGGGTTGTAGCTCAGTGGTGCAGCGCTACTGGTCTAATCCTCAATGCTGCAAATAACACTACTACTAATACAATACAACAATTAAAAACTGTGTCAGTGGTTTGGGACCTAGAACAACATTAACTGCTGTAAATGTTTTATAAATCCACTTGCAAAAATGAAAACATAAGCCTCTTATTTGAAGGCACATAATCAAATGGAACTCTTAAGTTTCAGCAATCTGAAAACCAAGACATTTTTTCCTAAAACTCATGACAGTAGTACCTTACCTGTCCCAAATCCTGTGCCAAGCCCTGTTCCCAAAGCTCCGGGTGCTGGTTTACTTCCAAAAATACTATTCCCACTGGGATTTGTGCCAAAACCTGAAAGGACAAAAGAATGAGAGGACCGTACTTTTAACACACTCTCAAGTTCTCTACAAGGGAATTTAATCCAAAGCAGTCTGACTTAAAGCTTTGCATCCTTTCTATTAATATTTAAGAATCTTAAATTACAGGCTAACGATTACTTCTCAAAATTCTGATACCTGTAAACAAGTTTTCATATTTATTTCATTCCATGTCATCCTTGAACTATCATCTCAGTATAGGACAATATCCAACACTAAAACAAAATGAATGTACCTGAGCTTTCAGAACATCCCCTTTAAAAGGCCCAAAATACCCAATGCAGATGTTTCACATTACTTATAGGAAGAAAAACTCATTCCTTTAAACTTCCACTAAAAATTATGATAGTCAACAAATAAAGACACACTAGTAAACTTAAAAGTTCTCCTGAAGAGAAAGTTACTCTAAAAATCTCTATAGCAGGTTCTGTTTTAAATAGATGGATCTGGTATGGGTAGTTATGTATGGCTCACACCCAAGCAACCCAAAGGAATATTCAAGGACTCAGCTAGGTAACAGTAAAAAAAAAAAAAAAAAAGATAACCTACAAATATCTTCAATTGAACCATTTCTTCCATTATTAGAGATAATGGAGTTTGTTGGGTTTTTTTGTCTTCTTGAGATGAGTTGAACATGACATTCACTCTTTCACTATGACTTGCCATTTAGAGAAAAATCTTGCCATTTAGAGAAAAGTCTTGCCATTTAAAGAAAAATCTTGTAATTACCCTTTTTTAAACTAAGATACCTATGCTGCATTGTTATTACTTGTTATCCAGATACACTCATGAGCTACATATGAACAAAACAAACAGTGCATCATTAATCCCTCATTATAAGAGGAAAAAAAATCTGTGAATGAAAATAATCCTTTCTTCCTTAAAAAAAAAAAAAAAAGTCAATTCACCAAAAAGTCTTCTTTATAAAACTGTTTTTTGTTTGTTTTTTTGTCTTTTGAGACAGGGTCTCACTATGCAGTTCAGGCCGGCCTTGAGCTCACTTTGTAGTTGGTCTCAAACTCACAAGGATCCTCCTGCCCAAGCCTCCTGAGTGCTGGGATTATAGGTGTGCACCACCATGCCTGGCTTATAAAACTCTTAAAACTCATTCAAAAAAGTTATCATAAATGGAAACAAGTACAAAACAAAATAAAGGAAGCCAGAACATATTTTAGAATAGGTAACAGTATCATTAACTAAGACTGATACTTTGTCATGACGTTATTTCAAATGTTCAATCGATAAATAAGGTCGGGGCCAAGGGTATAGCTCACTGGCATGGCACCTGCCTGGCAAGCACAAGGTCCTCCTGAGTGCAATTCCTGGTTCCAAAACAAAGAAAAAGGTAAAACAATTTGAAGACCACAAAAAGTTTGGAAACAAGCTTATTTCATGTGATTTTAAAATTTAAGTGAAAAAAAAAATAATAAAATAAAATAAAATTTAAGTGAGTAATATGACAATCTCAACACATCTGATTCATACACTTGTTGAAGCTTTCTTGAATTGTGTTCATACCTACACCAGGAAAATGGGGGGCTGCCTACACAAGCACAATCAAATTTAAAGAAAAAAGAAACTAAACACCCAATTTCCAAAAACAGAAGGCCAGGCACAGTGGCACACACTGGTAGTCCCAGCACTCAGAAGGGTGAGGTAGGAGAAATATGTCACGAATCTGAGGCCAGCCTCAGCTACAGAGTGAGCCTCAGGGACAGCCTGAACCACATGAAGTGACCCTGTCTTAAGGGGAAAAAGAAAAAAAGAAGGAAGCAAAAAGTAGACAATGTAGTAGGAGATATGCTTTCTTTTTTTAATTAATATTTAACTAGAAAGGACTTAAAGCCTCAAAAGAGCAAAGACCAAGATACTGATGAACTACCTCCGACCCACAGGAGGGAAATAAGTCCCAACTTACACTGTTTATACCACACATTTCCTCCGATTCTGTCAAGGTTATTAACACTCTCAAAACAATTTTACAAATTAAAATTAATCCAAATTTAGCAAGTAACTTAGTGGGATAAATCATTTAAAGCTAAATCTTTCATTCTCAAATCAGTAAACATGAATATGATTACATTTGCAGAACAAAAATCCACCAAACAAATCAGAAATATGCAAAACTGGAATAGGATCAAATTATCTTTAACAAGAACATCCTATTTTATGATGTATAGCCTATACAAATACCCTATTAGATATAATAACAATCTTGAATATGAAATGTTCTACAAATAAAGCTTTTAACATATATATTTCCAAAAGGGGGTGAAAAATAGTTAAGAGGCTACAACATCACAGATTACAGTCATTTCTATTAGGCCCCACCAAATGGCTACAGAACATAGACATAGTATATATTAAATTTCCATGAGAAGCTAGGTATGGTAGTATAGACCTGTACTCCCAACTACTCAGGAGGAAACATTGCCTGAGCCCAAGAGTTCAACATCAGCCTGGGCAATATAGCAAGATCCTGTCACAGGAAAGGGAAAAAAAATCAGATAATTAAGATAACAGATATACAAAGGCATTTTGGGAAAGAAGTTATAATGATTATCTTAAAAAAAAAAAAAAGAAAGAAAATCAAAATTATAATGGGAACACCTCAATAAACTGGGCCAAAATAAAACTTTCCTTAAAAAAAATAATACAGGTGAGAAACATGGATTTGACTCTTTGGTATTAAATTCAATGCTTCAAAGTCATTCTTTCCAGGTTTTAGAAAAAGTAGAGAATCTAGGTATTTTATACTTGATAGCAAGTTTACTGCTTTAAAGCTGTTTTTCCAAATAGAGTACAGTGAAAAAGAATTCATGGAACTATATATAATCATTACTACCAGTTAGTAAAAATAACTATATATGTAAAAAGAACTATAGAAATTAAATTGAGCAGAATGTGGTGGTGCACACCTGTAATCCCAGCACTCAGGAGGCTGAGGCAGGAAGACCACTGCAAGTTCGAGGCCAGCCTTGGCTATAAGGCCAGCCTGAACTGCACAATGAGACCCTGTCTCAAAAAGACCAAAAAAAAAAAAAAAAAAAAAAAAAAAAAAAGAAAACGTCAATGTAAGGCATTGGTTCCTGAAAAGGCTTTTTAATACATCTTTCTGTAAAAATCTTAACTTTCTAATGGATACTTAAAATACAGTCTCTTTTTCTAAGACACTATATTATATTTACTACTCTGAACAGGCTAAAAATGTAGTTGTGCTAGAAAGTCTGGCCTACTTTGCATGAAGGCCTGGGTTTGATCCTATCATTGTAGGAAAAAAAACCCAAAAAAACCCCTCTCTGCGGAACTGCTTAACTACTGACTTATGCCAGTTATGCCTTACTACTCATCTCCCCAAAAGAATTAATCACAGAGCCGGGTGTGCTAATGCACACCTGTAATCCTAACACTCGCGAGGCTGAGGCAGGAGGATTGTTGCGAGTTTGAGACCAGCCTGGGCTACAAAGTGAGCTCAAGGGCCAGCCTCAACTGCACAGTGAGACCCTGTCTCAAAAAGACCGAAAAAAAGAAAAAAAAAAAAAAAAAAGAATCAGTGCAGTGTTGTAACTGGCAAATAAAATCTTCAACAAGTATCTGAAACATCACCTTTGTCCATACTCGACTTTCCACTTCTTACACAAACAGTGTTGTAGTTGTCTGAAAACTTATTTAGGTGGTCATCAATGACACTGAAAATAATACGCTACTCCATCAAACTGATTTCAATTTTTCCAGCACATTTCTGAAGAGAAGTTTAGAGTTTTTGTTCTTTAAACATTGTTCAATCTATGTTTTCTGAATGTTTTACAAGGAACATAAATTCAAAACTAAACATTTTTAGCGTACTACTAGACAACTACTGAATAACCTCCCAAATTAGAAAGGTTTCTAACTTTCCAAAGCAATCATCAAATCACCCACCTACACTGCATGTTCATGTCTGAAACCTGGCCTAGCAGAATGTGTTACTACAATAGCATATGCTTCTTTTATGGTTCCTCAGCTACTGATGAGGCAATTTTTAAAAATAAAAATAAAGGTGCTAATTTACAACTCTACTAAATACCTTAAGTCTTGTCCATGACTTTAAAAAACCTTTCCCTCTGGTTGCTCCTATCAAGCCACAGCTTACCTGAGAATTTTTAAATACTTTCGATCATATGAATCAGGAAGAAGATGTGTGGTATAGTCAGTGTAACTTTAAGAGAGCCAAACCTGCTTTTTATATGTACCAAAATTGGAAGTGTTTGTATTGGTTCCTAAAGTCAGGGTTGGTTTGTTACCAAAGAGCCCGCCACTGGTTGTACCAAATGAAGGAGCACTGGTTGTGCTGGTTCCAAACGTAGTAAGCTTGTTATTGCCAAACAGGGTCTGAAAAGAACAAAATACACGGCAGTTTGAAACAACATAAAGATACTACATACCAAACAGTAAATAAAGGTTACACTGTACTGGATGTGGGATGGAGAAAAAGATGACACAATTTTTATAAAAAGAAGTCAAATGATTAAAGAATAACAGGAAAAAAACAATTTGAGTAAGATTCTGAACAGAAAATGTTCCTAACTTGAGAAGTTGTTGTTAAAACCTCAGGGCAGGGATGTAGCTCAGTGGCACAGCACCTGCCTGGCAAGCATGAGACCCTGAGTTCAATTCCCAGTGGAAAAAACAAAACCAACAACAAAAAACAACAAACTTAAGATTGTTCAGTAAGGCAAAGGAAAAAACAAAGATGATCAAATTTTTGCCTGTTAAGAGAACTGTGTCAGATATTTAAATGGCCAAGACAATCAATTAATGTGCTGGAACATGAGGAACCTTGAAAACATGCTGGTCTAGTACGGTGCAGCGGCCTGTAATCTCAGCATTCTGGGAGGATCGAGAGTTGAGCTCAGCCTGGGCAACCAAGTGACTTAATAAAATCGCATCTCAAAATACAAATTAAAAGAGGGCTGGGAATGTGGCTCAGGCCAAAGGTTGCTGGGTGCACCCACAACTGAAATACCCAAAATGTCAGATCCAAAGACACAAACCAGGTCTGAGGTCACTGCAGGAAAACTGGGACTGACAGCTACTGTGTACAGGGGCTTGTGCTTTATGACAAGATAAATACGTCCTAAAATTGAATGTGATGACAGCTGTAGACGGTAAATATACTTAAAAAAAAAAAAGCCAGGAGTGGTAGTGCATGCCTATAATCTCAGCACTGGGGAGGCTGAGGAAGGAGGGTTATGACAAGTCTGAGGCTATATACTGAGTTCAAGGTCAGTCTGAACTACATACTGAGACCCTTTCTCAACACACCAAAAACAAAAAAATCAAAACACCAAAAACAAAAAAGCAAAAAGCAAATCTGAATTGTATACTTTAAAGAGATGAAATTAATAGTATGTGAATTACTTATCAGTAAAGTTTCTATTAAAGGCATAGAGCTTTCTAAACTATTACATAATTTACTCAATTTCTCATAATAATATGCTCAAATGACATTAATAAAAAGCATTTTAATCTCCATGAAAACAGGATGATATTTTTAGGGGATTCTTTCCTTCATTTTAAGCATCCACAATAGCCAGAAGTTCAAAGCTTCTTATCATTAGTAGTAACAGACTGTTTCATATAAATTTTCCTAAAACTATTATTTTAATGGTAATATAGAATTCAGTATCATTTTTAGGTAAAGTGCATTCCCAATTAATTTTTGCTAAAATGACTACCAAGGAAAATAATTCAGGTAAAAACCCAACTACACAAGGACCATGAGAACTCCCAAAATTACAGCAATTTGACCAACATCAAAAACATTTAATTTCAGATGTAGGCAAGAAGCTTACGAGTTTGAGCTCAACCTGGAAAACTTAGCAAGACGCTATCTCAAAATTTAAAAAAAAATTAATTTCAAATGCCATACCAATTTATCACCCAAAACACTGATGAGGTAAAAATTATGTAACTTAAAAAAACATTGACGTATCTCAATTAAGTCTTAGAAATTTAAAAAACTACATTTCACAATGAATACATACTTCAAGGCTTCATGCTGTACACAATAAAAGCAAAATGCTATTTAGCAGTTTAAAACTAAATTATTTAAAGCCAATTGTGGTATATGCCTGTAATCCTCACACTCAGAAGCTGAAGTAGGAAGATGGCAAGTTCCAGGCAATTTATCAACTTCGAGAGCCTGTCTCAAAAACAAAACAAAACAAACCGGATGGGAATATTGCTCACTATAAAGGTCCTGGGTTCAATCCTCAGTATAAATCATGACTCAAACAATTATTTTTAAAAATATATATAGAAAAAGAACCTAAAAAGTAAGAGGTTAAAGTGTGCTATCAGAAGTAAACTGCAAAGCCAGGAGTGGTGGCACATGCCTGTACTCCCAGCACTTGGGAGCTGAAGTAGGAAGATTACTGTGAGTTCAAGGCAGGACTAAATTACACAATGAGACCCTGTCTTGAAAAAAAAAGTAAATTGTAAGCAGTCATTGAGACAGAATTTATAATTAAAAATAAAACAACTAGGCCGAGTGTAGTGGTACATGTCTGTAATCCTACAATTTACTGGGCACAGCGAATTTGAGGCTAGTCTAGACCACATAGTCAGGTTTTTGTCTCAAAAACAAAACAAAACAAACAAAAAAACAAAAAGAGAGAAAGAAAATAGATCTGAAATTAATTTCATTTTTCACCCTTTATTTGCTCTTGATGTCAAATCATCCAGTATATTCATTAAAATATTTGGAAGATAGTGGTATCTTTCTTATAAACTCCTTTAGCAGATTTTTTTAATACATTGCAAACACCTACCGAACCAACTGCTCCAAATCCAGTACTGGGCTGCCCGAAGAGCCCTGCTCCTGTTCCAAATGCTGTCCCCGTGCTGGTGTTTGTAGCTGTCCCAAAAAGACTTCCAGGTTGTGATGCCTGAGTAACTCCAAATAAACCCTGCAAGAGGTAATTCAAATTAAAAGATATCCCATAAGTTCCCTTAGAGACTAAGAATAAAAACAGACTAAAATCCATGCATTTAGGAATGAAAAGGGAAGCTGGGCTTGATGGCGCATGCCTGTAATCCCTGTACTTGGGAGGCTGAAGCAGGAAGACTGTTGTGAGTTCGAGACCAGCGTGGGCTACAAATAGAGCTCAAGGCCAGGCGGAACTGCATAGCAAGACCTTTCAAAAAGACTAAAAAAAACCAAAAACAAAACAACAAGGAATGGAAAGGATGAAATCACAATGGACCCTGCAGAAATCCAGAAGATCTAAACCTACTTTGAAAATTTATATTCAAATAAGATGGAAAATACAGAAGAAATGGACAGATTCCTCGGTACATATGAATTACTAAAGCTGAATCAAGAAGATACAAAAATCCTAAATAAACCAATATGAGCCAATGAAACTGAAGATGTAATTAAAAACCCACCAAGAAAGAAAAGAATGCCCTGACGGATTCACTGCTGAATTCTACAAGAAATTCAGAAGACCTAACATCGCTACTTCTCAAAGTCTTTAATAAAACTGAAAGTGAAGCAATATTCCCAAATTCATTCCCAGAAGCAAGCATTATCCTGACACCAAAACCAGAGAAGGACCCAACTAAGAAAGAGAACTACAGGCCAGTCTCCCTAATGAACACAGAGACAAAAATCTGCAATAAGATACTGGTAAAAAGAATACAGCAACTCATTGAGAAGATTATATACCATGACCAAGTGATGCAGGGATGGTCAACACATGTAAATCAATAAATGTAATACATTAGATTAACAGAGTCAAGGACAAAAATCATACAATCATCTCAATAAATGCAGAAAAAGCTTTTGACAAAGCCCAGCACACCTATTCATGATTAAAAAAAAAAACCTACAGAAAATTAGAACAAATGGTCTGTGTGTCAATCTGATAAAAACTATCTAAGACAAAAGAATAGCCAACATCATACTAAATGGACAAAAACCGAAAGCTTTCACTCTAAAAACAGGAACAAGACAATGATGTCCACTGTCCCCATTCTTTCTTACCATAGTCTTGGAAACACTAGCCAGAGCAATCAGACAAGAGAAAGAAATAAAAGGAACAATAGTGAAGGAAGAATTTAAATTATCATTATTTACTGCTGACATGATATTCTACCATAGAAGACCCCAAAAACTTCACCAAAAGACTTCTAGATTTACTAACCAAAGTCAGTAGCGGATACAAAGTCAATACTCAAAAATCAATAGCCTTCCTATACACGAATAACAAGCTCACTGAGAGAGAAATTAGGGAAACAACACCTTTCATAATAACATCCAAAAAATGAACTACCTAGGAATCAATCTAATGAAGAAAGTAAAAGACCTCTACATTGAAAATGACAGTACTCTGAAAAAGGATACTGAAGAGGATTTCATAAAAATATCAAGGGAAAGATATCCCTTGTTCTTGGGTAGAAAAAAACCAGTGTAGTGAGAACTGTGCTGAGCGTGGTGGTGCACACCTATAATCTCAGCACTTGGGCGTGTGTTTGAGGTAAGCCTGGGCTACAAGTGAGCTCAAGACCAGCCTGAACTGTATTCAGTGAGACCTTGTCACAAACATACTCACTGGAAGATAGCCTCTTTAATAAGTGGTGCTAAGAAAAACTGGATCTGCACATGCCAAAGATTATTGGATCCATATGTTTCAGCATGCACTGAACTAAATTCAAAATGGATCAAAGATCTAAATATTAAAACAGAAACATCAAATCTGCTAGAAGACACTGGTGTAGGCAAAGACTATGAGTAAAACTCTGACTGCACAGGAACTATCACAAAGAATCAACAACTGGGATCTTACTAAAAAGCTTTTGCACAGGAAGGGAAACCACCAAGCAGGAAGAGACAACCCACAATGTGGGAAAAAATGTTTGCCACCTGTTCCTGAGACGAAGGATACTATCAAGAATGCATAAGGAACTCAAAAATACCAGACCTCCCAAACTTAAACACCCAATCCAAAAATAGGCATCTGAGATGAATACACACTTCTCTGATGAAATACAAACAGCAAATAAATATATGAAAAATGTCCAACACCATTGGTCATTTGAGAGATTCAATTTAAAACAAAAGCCGGGTATGGTGGTGCATGCTTGTAATCCCAGCACCCAGGAGGCTGAGGCAGGATTGTTGGGAGTTCAAGGCTAGCCTGGGCTACAAAGTGAGCTCAAGATCAGCCTGAACCGCCTAGTGAGACCTTGTCTCAAGACGACAAAATAAAACAATGGCTATGATCAAGAACTCAACCAATAACAAGTCCTGGAGGGGCTACAGGCAAAAAGGAAACCCCTTCCATGGTGGTGGGGGTGTAGACTGGTGCAACCAACTGTGGAAGTCACTGTGATAGTCCTCCAAACACTAGGACTAGAGGTCCCACTTGACCCAGCTATTCCTCTTCTGGGCACCTTCCCAGACTTAAAAACATTATACCACAGAGATATGTGTGGACCCATGTTTATAGCAGCACAATTTGTAATAGACAGATCTTAGAAACAACCCAAATGTCCATCAACTCAGCCATAAAGAAGGATAAACTGGAAACTTTTATAGGTAAGTGGATGCAATTCAAGACCATACTCATAAATGAAAAATAAACTGGACACATGTGCAAACATTGTACTGTGTCTCTAGTGTGAGAAGCTGAAAGAGTAAATAAGATGGAAAATGTACAAAAGATATTGTAAAATGGGAAGAAACTGTTCAAAAGGAAAGAGAAACTGGGATGGGAAAAAGGAGAAAAGAAGGAAAAAGCAAAATAAATAAAAAATATATATACATATACACATACACGTTTCTGTACTTGTGTAAATACGGTATTTAAGATAGTTACAGTACTAACTTTTCTTTATTCATTGAAAAGAAAGGCTTGTGCTCACATTGTTTGGACAATTAAATGATTATATCTTGTACTCTGAATAATTTAAAGATAATACGCACTGTATCAATCAGTGTTACACTCTTACTATCTTGTTTTAAAATTTTATTTTTTTCTCTAAACAACAAGAAAGGAGCTGGGGATATAGCTCAGTGGAATAAGCGCCTGCCTAGCAAGCGCAGGGTCCTAAGTTCAATCCCCAGTACTGCAAAAAAAAAAACAAAAACAAGAAAAAGACCTGGAGTTAACTAATAACCTGTTTCCTTACCATGGTATTAGTGCTTGGCTGTCCAAGGGTGTTGGTATTACCAAAGGAAAAGCCAGTGTTTGGGGTGGTTGTAGCTTGGCCAAATGGTTTATTGAAGATGCTGGAAGTCTGCTGATTTGGTTGTCCAAAGAGACCACCTGGAGTTGTTCCAAATCCAGTTGTACCTGAAAAAGAAAAAAAGGAAAAATAAAGAAAAAAAAAAACCCTAAACAGAATATAAAATTATTTATTTCTTTACTTACTTACTTACTTATTTACTTATTTATTTATAGCCCCAGCTGGCCTCAAACTCACAACGATCCTCCTGCCTCAGCCTCCCAAGTGCTGGGATTACAGGCATGCGCCACCACGCCCAGCGAAACACAAAATTTAAAACCTCACACTATCCAATATTCCAACAACACCTATTACTATCTAATTACCTATAAATATCTAAGTTGTTTTACATTCATTTGCTACTCAAAAGCCATGTCATTTTCATTCTGGTTTTGAGACAGGGTCTTCCTGTGTAGTTCGGACTGGCCTGGAACTCATGGCCATCTTCCTGCCTCGGGTTCCCAAGTGCTGGAATTTCAGGTGTGCATCACCACGTCCCGCAACCCTCTCATTTGCTATTCTTCAACTAACTCCAGATTACATTAAAATTTTAATTTCTACAACACCTTTACCCCAAGCATACTGGCTGGGCAAAATGATCTTTTGTGAGCCCACAACTTCTGTTTTTTAGGAGAATGTACTGAAAGGCTATGTTGTATTTTACTCTTGGTAAAATAGGTTATTCCTTGTTTTTTGTCTTTTTGAGACAGAGTCTCGCTATGTAGTTCAGGGGGGCCTTGAGCTGACTTTGTAGCCCAGGCTGGTCTCAAACTCACAATGATCCTCCTGCATCGTGCCCCCGAGTGTTGGGATTACAGGTTGTGCCACCACACCTGGCTAAAGTAGGTTATTCTTGAGAATAGAAGTTTTCTTCTTTATATTAAAATACCCAAGTCAGGTGTGGTGGTGCACCGCCTATAATCCCAGAACATGTGGGAGGCTGTAAGCTCAAGGCCAGCCTGAACTGCATAACGAGACTTTGTCTCAAAGACAAAAAACAAACAAAAAACCCAGCACAGAATCTGAATTGAGTTAAGAGTACATGCTAAACTAAATGACCGAACATTCAAACTGAAAAGAATGTTAAATGTCACTTAGATAAAGGTGGATTTATGTGTAGATCTTTCTATAGAAGGAGAAATTATAACTTTTGCCTGTCTCTACAGAAGCAGACTGGTAGCCAGGGAAGGGGTTGAGAGAAAGAAGAGACCTCTGGTTATATACATTTTCTATCTGTGAACTTAGTATCTATATATGGACCACTTTACAAACACTTTGTGTGGGGAGAGGGTACTGGGGGTTGAACCTAGGGCACGTGTATTTTTTTTTAAAAAGATCCGAGAAAGGGTCTTGCTAAGTCACTCAAATTGCCCAGGCTGGGTTTGAACTTCTAATCCCCATCTCAGCCCCCCAGAATGAAAGGTATACAGCCATGTGCCACTACACTCAACTTATAGAAGAAATTTTTTTTTTTTTGGTACTGGAAATCAAACTCACGACACCTCGCACTTTCCAGTCGGGTGCTATGGCGCTGAGCTAGATCCCGGGCCCAGTAGTAGTATTTTTATGAAGTAAATTAGTCAAGAATCATCCTGATCTCCTCTTTCACATCCCGTATTAAATCATCCCAGTTAAGCCGGGTGTAGTGGCACACGCCTGTAATCCCACCACTTGTGAGGGGAGGCAGGAGGATCATTGCAAGTTCCAGACCAGCCTGGGCTACAAAGTAAGCTCAAGGCCAGCCTGAACTGCATAGTGAGATTCTGTCTCAAAAGCATAAAACAAATAAATAAAATAAAAATCGTCCCAGTTTTATAATCAAGCTGGGTCTAGAGTCTCACTTTCTTCTTTTCTTTGGTACTAATGATCAAATCTACAGCCTTATGCATGCCAGTCTTATATTCTATCCCTGTGGCCCCAGGCACAGTCCTTTTTAAAAACCACCCTTGCCCAAGCCACCATCACCTGTCATTAGGGGGAGCAGAGCAGAAGCTTTTGAACCAATTTATTACACCTATAATCCCCACCATACAATCTACTCAACATAGCACCTTCAGGATGATTCTTCGCTCATAACCATGGAATTTCTCTTTGGAATTATCTCTTAATGGCTTCCCAATTAGGCTGTAATCCAAGTCTTTATGTTGGCCCACAAAGTCCTAAACATATGGTCATTATCTCCCATAATTCTCAACTTAGGGTTTAAAGATTCAGTTTCTAACTGAAGTATTTTTCCCTAGAAAGCCATATAACTTGCTCTTTCAATTTCCTTGGCGAGACATTCCTCAAATGTCACCTTCAAGAAAAGCCCCCCCTTAACCATCTTCACTTAAAACTCTTATTTCTCCCGTATCTACGTGCTTGGCATTCCCTACTCCTGAATTATTCTTCTTCACAGCACTGATCATAAAATGACAATTATATTTTCCTTTCAGTTATCTGTTTTTCCTTAATGTGACCCAGTATGATATCAACTGCTTACTAGTTCCAAAGGCAGTTTTGTTCTGACCATATGAGAAGCCTGAATTCGTGGTGGAGGAGCTGAAGAGTCCTGTCGCACTGGAGGTGGCTGGAGAAGACCCAAACAAGCCAGTTGTTGTACCTGCTCCCACCTGGTTCTGTGGGCCTTTCCGGTTAGCCTGGTAGTCCTCCAAACGAAGTTCCTAAAGGAAGCACAAAGACATTTCCGTATTAATGTGGAAAGCTCCCCTCCAAAAAAAACTATTTAGGAGATTAAATACTTGAATATAATACTCAAGACCTACGTTCACATAGGAACAATGACCAAAAAACAGAAAAATGCAGAATGAAATTACAGCAATTTAGTATCATTACTGTCCTGGTTACTGTTCTCTCATTACTGAGACAAAATACTTGATGCCAAAATTAAAGATGGTTTAACTGGCTCATAGTTCATGGAGGTTTCAGTCCATACTTGCCTGGCTCCAAGGCAGAGTAGCACATGGCAGAGGCCAACAGTTCATGGTGGTGGAAAACAGCAAATGCAACAAGAGCCAAAAGGGAAGAGCAGAAAGAGCAAGGCTCGGTATCTCCCTTATATGGTATACAGGCTACCCACCCTTGGCTACTCACACCCATAATTCCAGAACTGGATCATGAGTCAATCACAATTCTAGAAGCCTGACCCAAGACTGCACGAGGCTTTGCCAGGAGGGCTACACAAAAACCACAACAATTACAGAAAACCATTTCTAAGAGACATTAAAATTAGCCAGGAGTGGTGGTGCACACCTATAATCCCAGCACTTGGGAAGCTGAGACAGGAGGATCGCTGCAAGCTCAAGACCAGCCTGGGCTACAAAGTGAGCTCAAGGCCAGCCTGAACTGCATAGCAATACCCTGCCTCAAAAATACGAAAGATAGAATAAAATTAAAAAAATAGAGTCAGGTGTGGTGGCGCACACCTGTAATCCCAGCACTTGGGAGGCTGAGGCAGGAGGATCTTTGAGAGTTCAAGACCAGTCTGGGCTACAAAGCGAGCTCAAGGCCAGCCTGAACTGCAGAGTGAGACCCCATCTCAAAAAGACCAAAAAATAAAAATAAATAATAAACAAAATAAAATAAAGGCCACAATGACCAAAGACCTGTAGGCCAAAGAGCTAGCCACATTTTAATTTTCTTTCATAAATAATACCTCCTCTAAACATAAAAATAGATGACATAATACAAGATGTAGGGAGATAGTGAATTTAGGAAAAACGACAAAATAAAAGTTAACTAATGTTGTCTCATAAATCAGGCATCTGTGCACACTCCAGTGAAACAGGCAGTTTGGGATATAGGAAGAAGCAACCGTAAGAATGAGAAAGTACTGTAAAAACACACAACAATCTATTACAAAGCAATGAGAACAGATAAACTGTAGCTTCATGCAATGCCATGGAGAAACACCACAATGTTGAGTGACATAAGCATGTATAACGTAAGATTTCTTGTAGATAAAGTTCAAAAATGGGCAAAATTGCAAACTCAAGATAGTGGTCACCTTTGAAAAGGGAGCTCAAGAGGGACACTTGGGATGCTGGCTACAATCTGTTTCTTAATTTGATCCTTTCATTTAGTGAAAACTTGTTAAGCTGTACACTTAAAGACTTTGTATAAATTTACCCAAAGCACGTGTGTGCACAAACACACATACACTGACAGGTGTAATGTAATAACATCCAATCTAAACAGACAATCTGAAGTACTACACCTGTACATATGACATTAGGATTATTCCAGCCTTGAAAAAGAGGTATCTATAAATGACACATAATCTTCAAAAAGCAACTTGGTTAATGTCAGTTTTTTATATAGACTCAATGTAAACCACTCAATCCCACAAATAATCAAAAAAATTTTAACAGCTGCATTCCAATAGAATCAGAGATATGTCACATTACAGTTTACTCACCTCTAATGACTTGCTTTCGTATTCTTTCATGGCCGTAATACACTGGTGTTTGGTGCTGATGTTAGTGCTAACTCCAGCTTTGACCATAGTATCTGTGCCAGTTGGAGGCTACAAAGGCAAGTAAAGGAACATTTCTAAATTGAAGCTTTATAATAGCTAAATCATGGAAATAACCCAAATGTCCATCCACAGAGGACTGGATTAAAAAACTGTGGCATTTTTACACAATGGAATATTATTCAGCTGTAAGGAAAGACAATCTAGAGGCTTTTATAGGTAAATGGTCACAATTAGAGACCATACTCATAAGTGAGGTAAACTAGATATGCATATGCAAACAGCATATAGTATCATTAGTGTAGGAACCTGGAGGTGAGAATATAAATCAGGAGGTATGAAGGGAGACTGCTCAAGGGTAGAGAGCAATCAGGGTGAATGGAAGTAGGAAGAGGGGAATAGCTGTGTAGGTATGTATGTATGTGCGGGATGGCTGACATGGTTGCACTGTTGCCTCATATCACACTGATGTGGGAAACAATCAGTGATTAGCTGTTTGATCAATCTTATATGTCTATTTGTATTGTCCTGAGTATACACTTTGAAGCTACCAATGTATAATACAACAACCATTGTTGATCCCCTGCCACCTTATCTGTAGTTCGGTTTTTGTACCGTTCTTGTGCTACTGTGTATGTTTATTAGTGTTTTTGTTCTTTTATTTTTAAAATAATAAATAAATAAATAAATATATAGAAGCTTTATATACCTACTCTAACAGACACAATTGCTCAACCACTGAACCCTGAAACCAGCCTATGTCCTATACAACAGACTGGGTCAGGTGCAGCGGCACAGTAGTCCCATCCACTTGTGAGGCTAGGTAGGAGGATCACTTTCTAGCCAGGAGTTCGAAACCAACCTGGGAAAAATAGCAAAACTATCTTAAAACAAAAAAACCCAAACTGCCAGGCGTGGTAGCGCATGCCTATAATCCCAGCACTCAGGATGCTGAGGCAGGGGGATGCTGAGGCAGGACCATCAGAGCAAGTTCAAGACCAGCCTGGGCTACAAAGTGAGCTCAAAGCCAGCCCGAATTGCATAGCGAGACCCTGTCTCAAAAAGACTAAAACCAAAAAAAGACAAAAAACAATATAACACCAAGATCATCTCAAGGGCACTTGATTAAATAAAACACATTTCAGAGCTGGTTGTGGTGGCTCATGCCTGTAACTCTAGCCCTCTGCAAGGGTAAGAGAGGAGGACCACAAGTGGCAGCCTAGCCTTGCAACTTAGGGAAACTGTCTCAAAATTGGAAGGAAGAAAAAAAGGACTGTAAAAGTAAATCAGTGTGATGGTCCTAGGTTCAATCCCCTGTACGGGGGAGGGGGGGATGAGGACGGAACACAGATATAGAAACCTGCTCTTCTGCTATAGCCTTACAAGGAAAAGGGCATAATAAGAAGTAATGATTCCTACTTATACTATCAATTTTCTCAATTATCACATTTTTAACATATAGTATTTTTTACTATCACTTATATTTAACTTTAAATTCAGGATTCCAACTTTAGTATTGTGAATTAACCACGTTACATGAAAAATTCATTTTCTAAATTTTAAGAGAAGGCTTTGCCAATTATTATTATTATTATTTTTTAGGGTCTATGTAGCCGAGGCTGGCTTTCAAATCACTGTTAGCCCAGGATGGTCCTGAACTCCCAGCAATTCTCCTGCCTCATCCTTAAGAGTGCTGGGATTATAGGAATGCACCACAACTGGTTCAAATTCTGTTTCTGCCAGAGATTTCAATTAGACTTAGTACACCTCCAGCCTACTCTTAAGTACCTGCCCAACCATTTATATCACATGGTACTCCCTGTATTTTTATGAACAAAATCCTCAACGTTGCCCCACAAAAGACTTATAGCACATTTTTTGTACTTGTCCCATTTCACAAACAAAAATTTCATTTTTTTAGCAGATACATAATATTGATGGGTTATTCTACCTTCTACCCTTTAAAAGGTATTATTTTCAATGACTTCTATGGTTTGCCCTTATGTCTTAATCTATATAAAGAATAGTTAACAGAGGCCAAAAAACGAACATTGTAAATTCGAATTCTATTCTACATAAACTACTGTAATCAACCTTATGAATACAAATTTACTGGGGTCAGGATAACTGAAATACATATAATAATCTAGATTTATGTTTTATAACTTCCTATCTACAACTGTTGAAAGACTTTGCCTTTAATACATCTTTTAGGAAGTCAAAGTAAGCTGTACCCAACTGGGAAGATGAACAATTTTATAAGTTATCCCACAGATAAGAAGAAATACATTCCACAAAGACTGGAAGAAATACACACATTAAATTTAATAGTAGTCCCAGTAGGTGCTGCTGTGAAACTACTCGGCCCGAAGAGGGAGCCAGATGTGCCACCGAAAGGGTTAGAAGTGGTATTTGTAGTTCCGAAGAGTCCCCCACTGCTAGTGCTTGTTCCAAAATCTGTAAAAAAGAAACATGAAAATTAAAGGGTAAAGAACTCAACAATCTGTAAGCCTGCCTCAGAACTGGGCTACGACACTGGCAACAGTACTTTCCAATCCTCAAACCCTCTTTCAACTCTCCAAAGCAACATATTCAAGTAGGTATTTTCAAGCTTGTAACTTTCAAGTGTCAAGTTAAAATCTGTCCTTTAGCCAGCTAGGTGTCCATGAAGCCCATCTAGAGGCTTCTGAGAGACAAGTCTAAAGAAATACTACTTTGTTTTATCAAAACTGTCTCCACATCTCCTTATTTGGTAACACTAACTACTAATTCAAATTGTCTCTGAAAACACCTTGTCACAACAAACTCCTACAAGGATCACAGTATGTTTTATTTATCTATATTGTTACATACACCCACACATAACCAAAGAATATAGAACATGAAAGTGGTCCCATTGTGGCAATCAAACATAGTCAATGTAATATTTGACTCCCCAATCAAAATTTAGAAAAATTAGTAAGCACAGTGGGTCATTTGATAGAAACTAACACAGAAATAGCAGATCCTTTGATAAGCTCACTTTTCCAATAAGCTGAGTCTTAATAAAACTCTCACATACAAGTGAATCGAACTGCAATGTAAGGGTTGTTCTTTCTCATAATGAGATGCTACTTCCAAAGTTATACATACGGTGGGGGAATGTCAGCAAGCAAGAAAAATGTACCTGCCACTTTATATTTTAAAAAGTGATACTCTAATTGCCAAGTTAAAACTGTGATTTCAGCCAGGCGTGGTGGCTCACACCTATAATCCCAGCACTTGGGAGGGTCAGACAGGAGGATCATTGCAAGTTCAAGACCAGCCTGGGCTACAAAGTGAGCTCCAGGCTGGCCTGAACAGCGTAGTGAGACGCTGTCTCAAAATGACAAAAAGTTTAAAAAATAAAACTGACTTCTCAGTGGCAAATTTCTACTTTTTTAAAAGCATATCTTAAAGTATAGTTTAGGCATATCTCATTCGATTTAGTTCCTTAGGCTGCATTTTATATTGTTATGGTTAAATATTTCAACATCCAACAAACTACTATCCTTTTGAAAATATGTATAGCTGGTTAACTACTCACACTACCATTCATTTATGCTAGAAATGGCACCACCTCATTAAAGCACACCTGGTCAAATAATAGCAGTTACCTCAAAGTATTCTGTGGAGAAGCAGCCCCAGGCCACATCTGCACTCAAAATACAGGTCACCAATTACAATATCTGTCATAGACAAGGAATAGAGAAGCAACCATGCTGTGTCCAGTAGTGTCATCATGGTCTAGTCTCTTCATAACAAATGTGAGACAGATTAAAAAGGTGTCTCGGGGCTGGGGATATAGCTCAGTGGAATAAGCGCTTGCCTGGCAAGCGCAAGGTCCTGAGTTCCATCCCCAGTACTACCAAAAATAAATGAAAAAACAAATAAAATTTAAAAGGTGCCTCTTCTTCACATACTACTGACTACAATTTATTTTTCCTTGATATTTTACATCTTAAAGACAATAACATTATTCTGACGTGACTTCTCATCCTATCTCTGGCCACTGTCCACATATTCCTTAAGTACTGATGCTTCTCAAATCACCATTCTTAGATTATATACCACCCTCCTTTCCTGTCTATTAAACACTGCAATACACTTTGAAGTTCTCATCTCATTTTTGCAATCTGATGGGAAAGCGAGATGGGCAACGACAGGAGAAGGTGAAAGACAGAACACATTCAATAAGCACATCAATGATGTCCTACTTACTCCCGAAGCCACTTGGTTTATTTTGTGCAAAGGCATTGTTTTGGGATGAGAAAAGGCCAGTCCCTGTGCTTGCAGTTCCAAACAAGCTATTTGATGTTCCTGTTGAGGTACCAAACCCAAAGCCAGTGCTTGTGGAGGTAGCTGGCTGGCTAAATGAATTAGTACCAAATAATCCTCCTGGGGAGACGGAGGGGGAGAAAACAAGTTAAGCAGATCAGAGTCACTAAATAAGTCCTAGAGCAGCTACAAGTAAACCAGCTGTATTTCATATAAAGTCTTCACCTGGTTTGGTCTGTGAATTTCCAAATAGGCCTCCAGTATTGGTGCTAGAACCAAATGCAGATGTTCCAAATGCACCCCCAGTAGTGGTGCCAAAGCCAGTATCTGAAAAGTAAATTCAAGTGTAAATTAGAACGCAGAAAAGTTACTGAATAAAAAGGTTTAAGGCCAGGCATGGTGGTACATGCCTGTAATCCCAGCACTTGGGAGGCTGAGGCAGGTGGATCGTTGCAAGTTCAAGACCAGCCTGGGCTACAAAGTGAGCTCAAGGCCAGCTTAAACTGCATGGCAAGACCCTGTCTCAAAAAGACAAAAAAAAAAATTAATTAATTAAAATTAAAAATTAATATTTTGTAACATTTTTCATTTGAGTAAGACCACTAGTCTAATCTGAAAACTTTTTCAAAATTTCATCAGTTTTACAGGGTAAAATCTAAGCCATAAAAGATATTGTATTCACTGCCATAGGGGAATACAGAAACTAGAAGTGAGTTTCTATGGTGGGGATACCGCTCTAGCTCACCGGAGGAGTGTCTGTCTAGTATGCATGAGGATTGGGTGTGCCTCCCGACACTGGGGTAAACATGCTGACTTTGCACACTGAGTGTGGGGCTGTACACATACAGTGGCACCTACTTCCTCCTGCTGAGGCAGAATGGCTGGAGCCCAGTTCCAGGTCACCCTGGAAAACACAGCAAGACCCCATTAAAAACCACAGTGGTTTTATGAATGAAACTTACAGACTGTTTTGCTTTACTTTGTTTTGGGGCAAAGTCCCACTATATAATTCAGACTCTCCTTGAAATTTGCTATGTAGTCCAGGCTGGCCTTGAACGCTCAGCAATCGTTCTGCCTCAGCCTCTTTGAGTTGTGGGATTATGGGCGTGGGCCTCCATGCTCAGTTCTTTTCTTTTTTAAAACTTACTCTGTCCAAATGTAGAAGTTGTGCCAAAACCACTTGTGCCACCCCCAAAGGGTGTTCCAAATGATTTATTAAACATCTTCAAAGTGAGTTTCTGCTTCAGGAAGCTGGAAAGAAGAAAAAATTGTCACTTTCTAAAGACCATAGAACGTAATTGTTTTACAAAATATCGCTTCCTACAAACAACTATATCCATACAAATTACAACATATATATTTAATTCAATACTCAACATTAAATGATAAATCTTATAAAATACTCTTTAAAAAAATGCTCTTTAGTCCACATAGTTCCTAAACTATGAGGTCTATAATGTTAGGTTAAGCTTCACTACAACAATAACCATCCCTTTAAAACAATGTTTTTCAGTATGTAAACAAAGCTTCTGTACAATGGGGAGGGGAGAAGAGGTTGAAGGGAGGAGAGGGGAATGGGAAGAACAAACAAGTTACATCATGTACAAGTACGAATTCTCTATGATGAATGTGATCATTATGTGCATCTAAAATGTACCAATAAAATCTGATTAGGAAAAAAAACAATGTTTTTCAGCTTTTTTTCCCATTGCTGGGTATGAAACTCAGAGCCTGGTGTATGTTAGGCAAGTGTTCTGTCATTCAGCCTGTCATATACTCTGAGCCTTCAACTTTTTTTTTTTGGTACCAGGAATCAAATTCAGGATCTTACACTTAACAGGCACGCTTGTGCTGCTGAGATACATCCCGCCCCCCAACATTTTTTTTTAACTCTAACCAAATACTTTCAAAAGATTTCACATCTACTAGGCCAGATTTTACATAATCCACCTAGGAGTTCATACGTTACACTCATCAAAACTTACAACCACATTCCAGTATCTCAACTACATGAAGTGCTAATGCCTTTGTTGAGTTTATTCCCCACAATGTTATAAAAATGGTTTTCCTCTATTTTTTAGATGTTAAATATTGTAATAACAAATGTTTACCAAATTGTGGATGTTTTTCCTCTTAACTCCAAATCCCAGAGGTTCTGGTACTGTGTGTGATGTATGTTTTCTTTGCAGTTACTTAAGACCATTCTCTATGGTCCTCTATCTCCCACTTCTGAGAACTCTACAGAAGATCTTTGATGAAAACGTCTCACTGCATACAGGTTACTTCCCCACAGTATGGAAACTACACCCTAGTCACTTAATAAAAGGGGCCAAACTGTTGCAACTATATAAAGGGCTTTGGGTTCTCCCAACTTTGATTTGAATAAAAATAAGTTAACGGTATAGTTCATTCAAAAGTAAGAGCTTTTCTCCTCCATAAATTTTCCTTAAAGATATCTGCCGCTCCTTACCTGCTAGCAAACAAGAAAATCTTTCTAGGGGAGAGGGAAGCATAGTTGAGACAGAGTCTCACTATGCAGTACAGGCTGGTCTTAAACTCAGTATGCAGCCCAGGCTGGCCACAAATTCACGCGAACTGTGCCTCAGCCTCCCAAAGCTGGATTACAGGTAGGCACCCCCCATCTTAAAAAATCTTGAGTGAACTATTTTTGTTATATAAAACCTGAAAACAATCAATCATGCTTATTTGGATTTTGTAACAAGTATGATGATTTTATTATAAACACATAATACAAACACTGGAATAGTCTTTTCTTCCAGTAAAATCTTGCCACATTTATAGGCAACAGAATTAAAAATCACATTTTGAGGTGTTCTCCTTGACAATATTCTAGAGTCTCATTAACATTTTCAAGTGCTATAACAACTAAACAGTTTTTGCACACTGGAAAAGGTGAGGCTGTCCCTTAAATACCCCCACCTCAAAGAAATTGCTATTTTCTACTCTAGAATTCCAGGAGAAGCCGAGCTTGGTGGCGCTCGCCTATAATCCCAGCACTTGGAAGGCTGAGGGAGGACTGCTGTGAATTTGAGGCCAGGGTGGGCTACAAAGTGAGTTCAAGACCAGCCTGAACTGCATAGTGAGACCTTGTCTTGACAAGATAAAAAGAAAAAAAGACAAAAAATAAAATAACATTCCAGGAGAGAGGGAACCTCAACAGTTCTGTATTTCATCATCCAGAAACTGAATAAATCCTTTGATTAAACAAGGCTCATTCAAACTAGCAATTTTTGTGGTTGACATCTGAAGTAGCTGGCAAGTGCACGCCTGTAATTCCAGCACTTGGGAGGCTGAGGCAAGAGTATCACCTGAAATTGAAGGCCAGCCTCAACTGCATAGGGAAAATGGCTCAAAGAGACCAAAGAAAAGAAAAAAAGCTGGCAGAATTTGATTTTCAGTATACAAACCCCCAGGCCCTACCCTAGAAATAGTGAACCAAAACATCTGGGGTGAGATACACATTTGCACTTTGAAAAAACTCAAAACATCAAATTATGTCCTCAAAACCAGAGGTTACATTTCAAGTAAGTTTCCTGCCTTCCCAAAGTATCAAATATCACAAAGTGACAGATCAAGTCTTTAACTTTTTTTTTTTTGAAACAGGGTCTTGCTATGCAGTTCAAGCTAACCTTGAACACACCATGTAGTCCTGCTGGCCTTGAACTCACAACTAATCTGCTGCCTCAGCCTCTTAAGTACTGGGTAACAGGCCTACACCACTATGCCCAGTGCCATTACCATTATTAAATGGTGACTTCCAGGGGAAATATTTTTGGAAGTACTTAGCAGTAGTGCAGACTTTCAGTCAGGTAGGATGGCACTCATCCGTAACTCCTGCACTTGGCAAGCTGATTGCTATGGAGTTTGAGGCCAGCCTGGGCTACACAGCGAGATCAAGGCCAGCCTGGAGAAGACAGTGAGACCCTATCTCAAAACAAAACCCTATTGAAAATAAATTAACACACACACACACACACACACACACACACACACACACACACACACGATCTCAGTGAGATTCTTTAAGAACACAAATGTAGGGCTGGAGGTGTGGCACAGTACTTGCACAGTGTATGGGACCCTGGGTTCAATCACCACATTATCACCACAAAAAAAGAACACAAATGTCATCAGAAAAGTTATGAGATTGACCACAGACAAAACCCAGGGTGCAGAGACCTAAAAGGACACACTGAAAGGGTAAGAACCTTTTTGGTTTTTTTTTTTTCTGTCTTTTTGAGACAGGGTCTCACTATGCAGTTCAGGCTGTCCTTGAGCTCACTTTGTAGCCCACGCTGGTCTCCAACTCACAATGCTCCTACTGCCTCAGCCTCCCGAGGGCTGGGATTACAGGTGTGCGCCATCATGCCCCACAAGAATGAAATGAATCCCCGCACTTGGAGACTGAGGCAGGAGGATCACCATGAGTTCAAGGCCAGCCTGAATTACAGTGATCCTGTCTCAAAAAACCAAACAAAGAAAAAAGAATAAAAAGAATGGAATGAAATAGAATGTAACCTAGTTTGCAGCACATTGAATCTATTGTATTTAACAAAACGGTCTTGAAAAAACAACAAATGAGCAACAAAAAGCTGGGCATAATGGCACATGCTTGTAATTCCAGCACTTGGAAGGCTGAAGCAGGAGGATCACACTCTGGGCCAGCCTGGGCTACAGAGTTTAAGACCAATCTAAACTACAAAGTCAGATTCTGTCCCCAAAATAAACAAACTTTTCATTTCTTTCTAGTAAGAAAAATAAGGTCATTAAAAATTTCAATGATGAAAAAACATATAGCGGTAACTCAGTTCATGAATTTAATTCTTTCCACGATTCTGTTCACAAACTGAATTGGTGGAGAACCAAATCAAATTCAATAGTTATGTTTACTGTTGATGTTACTGGGAAATTTATGAAAAACCGTGAGTTTGTATTATGCATCACCTCTTACACTCCTTTTTATTTCAAGCAGGGTCTCATGTAGTCCAGGCTGACCTTAAACTCATTAAGCTGCCCGGGCTGGCTTCAAACTCACAGCAGATCTCCTGGGATTACACACAGGCACCACCACCACGCCTGACTACCACTTGTATTTTATTTTTAATTTTTTTTTGAGACACGGTCTCAAAAAAAAAGACATTTAATGATTCTTCTGAGCGTCTATGTTAGGATTTATTTACAGAAATCTATCTTGATCCTCACTCCTCATAATAGACACTGTGAAACACCAACTACTGTTCTCCCTTTAAACTGACTGCTGTAGCAGCTGCTAAAAAGTGATACCAGAAGACAGCCCTCAGCTGTCCATCCTCTTCAGACTGCATCCTGCATCCAGTGAGGACAGCCTTACCCAAGGTCACGACTTCTCCCTGGGACAGCTCAGATCCACAGCTACAGGCCAGAAGCCATGGCCCAGATCCAGGGTGACTTTAGGGGTGACTGCAGCTGCACACTCTTTGCGGGGTCAGCTGGGGCCTTCACTGACGTGCCAGCACAACTCAGTTTCTCCCTCTGCCCACCTGTCTCCTGCCCTTCTCCCCACTGACAATGGTCTCAAGAGCACTGCATAAAACTTCAGTCAGATACAAGTCAGCTTCTCAAGAAGCTCAGCTTCACTCTGTTCACAATGAGCATGCTCAGGTTAAGGACAAAACTGTATCATATGTTTACTATCTAAGAACCTATCTCAAGGTCTGAAACACTGATGTACCTGTTTTCTAATTAATAACAATCACCCCACTGATTTGTGTTTTAAACATGGAATGATCAAATTATTTTAGAAGTAAATTTTAATTAAAAAATATTATGCTAAGGCCAGGTGTAGTGGCACACACCTGTATTCCCAGCACTCAGGAGACCGAGGCAGGTAAACTGCTCTGAGTTCTAAGCCCACTTGGGCTACAAAGTGAGTTCAAGGCCAGCCTAAACTGCATAGTTCAAAAAGGCAAAAAACAAAACAAAACAAAATATATTATGCTAGATCTTGTGGAGTTCATCAAATACAGAGGCAGCAAAAAGGAAAAGATCACATGGTACAAGTGTATGCACACACACAGACAAATGTTTACATGTATTATAAATGAACTTATAAAACTGAACAGAGAAGTCATTGGTAAAGCGTACGTAACGTATATTAGGTCCTGGACCCAAACTTACCAGTATCACAATAAATAAATAAAAGTAAAATAAGAATATAGAAAAAAGATCAGTTTGTCTTTTTCTTTTTGCTAGTGGGGATTGTACACAGGGACTTTGCACTGAACTGTAATCCCCAGCTGTTTTATTATTTATTTTGAGCCATTGTTTCACTAAATTTCCCAGGCAGGGTTTGAACTTTTGATACTCCTGCGTCAGCCTCCCCGAGTGCTCAGGTTGAAGGTGTACACCACCACACCCAGTATGACTTGGCTTCTTTTGGACAAACCTGATGAGTAAACAAACAGGAATGTAGTAACTTCATGCTATTAACTCAGCCTACAGCTCAGTTAGTAAGCTACCCATGGTACTCCAAAGTGCCATGGTATCATTCATTCCTCTAGCTGCCTGGGCCAGTAAGTTTTGAGCCTGTAACTTCTGAGATAATCAGAGAATGGATCCACACACTAAAAATTCACAGAGAGCCAGGTGTGGTGGCCATGCCTGTATCCGTGGTATCCGTGAGGATGAGGAAGGAGGATCTCAGGGAGTTTGAGGACAACCTGAACTACATAGCGAGACCCTATCCCCTCCACCCCTCAAAAAAGGAGTAAGTGGGCTTGGTGGCACACATCTATAATCCCAGCTACCTAGGAGGCAGGGCAGGAGAATCATGAGATTGCAGCTAGACTGGGTGACATAGCAAGGCCCCATCAAATAAATTTTTAAAAAATATCCTCAGCATGTAAACACCAAGAAACAAAACAGTAAGTCATGATCAGGTCAGAATATGATTGGAAAATGTAAGAAAAACTTCCAGGGCTGTTTTCTGTACTTTTTTTTGGTGCCAGCTCCTTTTTTTTGTACTGGGAATCAAACTTAAGACTTTGTGCTTCCCAGATAGGCACTGTGCCTGCTGAGCTGTATCTCTGACCCTTCATACCGTCAACTGAACTTACAACCTTGCACTTGCCAGGCAGGGCCACTGCTACTGAGCTACATCCCTGGCAGGGCCGGTTTAGTCTATGAATTGGGCCTTAAAGAACTAGGAAGAAAAGGAAAGCATGTAAGTAAGATACACAGGAAGAATGAGTATTTGTGTACCTATTTCATCTGGCCTGTATCAGCACCAAGCTGCTTACCTTATACGGAAGGCATATAATAAATGTATTTATAGTTTATTACAGTGATGTCATTAAATCTAAATTAACTGGCTGAGAATGTAGCTCAATAGCAGAGCACTTGTCTAGCATATGTGAGACTCTGAGTTCAATCTCTAGTCCCACAGACAAAAGCAAAACTGATCAAAAGAATGAACCAGAGTACTGTGGTTAAGTATGCAGCTAGGACAGAGTAGCAAAAATAAAGCACACTTGTACACCCTATGATGAATATAATCATTATGTACTACAAACATGTACTAATGAAAATTAAAAAGCACACAGCCTGAGGAAGTAGCTCAGTGCTAGAGTACCTATTTAACATGTATGAGGCCCTGGTTTCAATCTCTAGTACTTCAAAAAAAAAAACTTGGGCTGGGGATGAGCCCTGTGGCACAAACACCTGCCTGGTAAGCGTAAGGTCCTGAGTTTGATTCCCAGCACCACCCCCAAAATGACAGGGTGAGGCAGGATAGGCTAAGCATAGATATTAGAGGGCAGCCTAGACAACATAGCATGATCTGTCTCAAAAAAATTTTTTAAATTAAAATGAAAGAGTGAATGGGGGATAAGATGCAACTAGAACATGTGGACAAAGTCTGGACAAAATTACACTCTCATATTGATTTCAGATAAATGTTGTTCAATGGAAAAGTCACAAAAAGATACATCTGGCACACATTTATATAAAATAAGTACTATTTATGGGGATATATGTATAATAAAAATAAAGAGCAAGGGACTAGAGATGTAGTTTTTTTTTTTTTTTTTTTTAGAGATGTAGTTTAATAATAGCACACAAGCTAAACATGCATGAGACCTTGGGTTTGATCCCCAGTACTGCCAACTGCCAAATAAATAAGAAAAAAGCACTACTGGGAAGCTGAGGCAGAAAGACTGCCAAATTCACTGATTTTGTTTTGTTTTGCTTTGGTACCTAGGGAATCAACCTCAGGACCTTGAGCCAGACGTGGTGGTGCACACCTGTAATCACAGCAGACTTGGGAGGCTGAGGCAGGAGGATTTTCATAGAGTTTGAGGCCAGCCTGAACTCTGCCTCAAAAAATAAATAAATAAATGAATAAATAAAAATAAAAATTTACATCTCTTTTCTTTCAAAAAATTATTGCTCAACCCAGCACTTGGGAGGCTGAGACAGGAGGATCACTGTGAGTTCAAGGCCAGTCTGGGCTACAAAGTGAGTTCAAGGCCAGCCTGAACTGCATAGTGAGACCTTGTCTCAAAAAGAAAAAAATTGTTGCTCAAAAAAAAGGAACAAAGATGTGTTATGTACATACACCAACTTCCTACAATTGTAATCACATGTACTGCAAACATGTACTAATAAAATATATAATAAATAAGTAATAAAAATTGTTGCTCGAGCCTCATCTGCTTCACAAGACTGTTCCTGATTAAAGCCTTCAGGCTCTTATCAGTATAAAAACACTTTCCTTCCCCTCCCCCTTTCCAGCCTGTTACATAAACCAGTATTTCCCAGTTGTTTTTAGTTATGCAATCAATTTGCTGTTGTACCTGCAACTTGAGAGCATGAACTACTTGCTACTCTGATAAAAAAGCATTCTGACTTTGCTCACTGGGGTGTAATTTTTAATAACTCATATTACCTAACACACCTCTTTTGTCAAGAGTACTGAGCAGAATTTTCTTCATCCTTTAGCATAGCGCTCATCATTTCACAAACAGTGAAAGGAATATATTAGCTTTGGAGTGAGACAAATCTGTGTTAAAATGTTCTGCCACTTAACTACTATCTTTGCAACTCTCTGTAAACCTAAAATCAATTCAAAATAAAAAGATAAAAGGAAAAAACCTCTGCCACTTGCTATTGCATACCTATGATAGTCAGTCTCCTACACGTTAATTCCTCAAAACAGGGATTATATAGCCCATACCCAAACACTATTGGACAAAGTTGCTTCAAACTAGAGCTCTTCAAAAGCAGGTTTCTGTTTTGTTTTGTTGACTTAGTTCAACAAATATCCTACAATATTTTTAATAATTTTTTTTCTTGGTACCAGGAATTGAACTCAGGACCTTGTGCTTGCCAGGCAGGTGCCACACCACCGAGTTAGAGCCAGATCCTTGGCCCAGTATTTTTAATAGAAAAAGGTAGTAATCTCTTCGCACTCTAAACCTAGGTTCATCAATGCCTAGCTAGAATTCCATACACAATGATACCTAATTATGCAATATACAAGTTTCCAGCCGCTGACCACTTAGCACAACCCCAAAACACCAAGGCGAACTACAAAAACAGGGCTGGGGATATAGCTCAGCGGTATAAGCGCCTGCCTGGCAAGTGCAAGGTCCCGAGTTCGATTCCTGGTATCAAAACAACAACAACAAAAACAAATCCCTAAACCCATGTACATGCACCATTATGGTCATTCTGATCACCTGTTCTCTTGTCCTCATTTCATTTTTCTCATCCTCATTCTCCATCTTTTGTATTTATAGATTCACCTGCCTATTCCTCAGGATGCTTGCTCTGGTTAAAAGGGTCCAAGAGGCATTAATACTGGAAATCTTTGAGTTGGAAGTGGAACATGATGCGTGAATGTAATATGTATTTATGAAGAACCATCTTTTTACTTCGTGAGCAGACACCCCCAATTTGGGTACTCCATTCCTCACCCGCAACCTCTTTTTTGCAGTACTAGAAACTGAACCCAGACTTTTACACTGAGTTACATCCCAAGCCCCCCACCCCATTTTTTTGGTGTGTTTTGGGGTGTATGTTTTTTGAGGCAAGGTCTTGCTTTGTAGTTCACGCTGGTCTTGAACTGTGTAGCCCAGGATGACCCTGAATTCACTGAGCCTTCTGCCCAGTGTTGCAGTTAGTCTGTGCACCACCATAACCAGCTTCTTTCTCCCCTTAAGCAATGATTTCAAACATTTTTAGCTATAGAACCCTAACATGTAAAAGACAAGCAGAGGCCGCTCCTGCTTAAGAGTGGATGGGTACAGTACAACCCCATCAGTACAACTCCTAAGATCAGGGTTCTGAGAATCAGGGTGAAATCTACCCTAGATTAGCGGTTCTCAAACAGTGATCTGAAGATCTCTACAAATCCCCACAACCCACACACCTGTAATCCCAACACTCTGGTAGCTGAGGCATGAGGACCACTTGGGCAATTTAACAAAATCCTATCTCAAAATTAAAAATAAAAAGGGTTGGGCATGTAGCTCAGTGTGAAGATACTTGGTTCAAGCCCTAACATTGCCCAAAACAAGCAAACAAAGTCCCCAAGATTTCCCTCAAGGGTCCATAAAACCAAAACTGAGGCATAAACCAAGCATGATACTGTACGTGTATGGTGCCAGCTACTTAACCTAGGATGCCAAGGTAGGAGAGTCACTTCAGACCAGGTGTTCAAGGCCAGACTGGTAATACAGCAATGCTGTTTAAAACAAAAACTACTAGATGTTATTACCCTCCCTGTCCCCTACCCAGAGATGACTTCTTTCCCATGGTACAAGAGCAACAGTGTCAGTGGACCATTGGTGATGTAAGCATGTAACCCCAGCATCCTGAGGGAGAGGCAGGAGGACTGCCAATTCAGCCCAGCTCTGTTTCAAAACAAAAAAGAAAACAGAGCTGTGGATATGAGGAATATAGCTCATGTGAAGGCCCTAGGTTCAATTCCCATTATCGAAAAATACAAGAGTGTGAAAGTGTTGAAACTTTCAAGAGCATGGTGGTGGTCACACCTGTAATTCCAGCTACTTGAGAGACGAATGCAGAAGACTGAAACTTCAAAAGGCCAGCCTGAGCCATTTGGAGATTCTGTCTCAAGAATAAAAATATTAAAAAGGGTCGGAGACGTAGCTTGGTATTCCATAGGTTCAGTCCTCAGTACTGAAAACAAATGCAGAAAACCTAGAACCTAAGCCTGAATCTAGGCAACAGTCCTAAGCTATACTAACAAGTCAGTGAATTCTTCACTGTCACCTAGTACAGAGTACAAAAAATTCCACTTGAAGAATGTCTCCAATGCAAGAGGACTGCTGCAAATTCATGCTGGCCTGGGCTGCACAGTGAGCTAGAGGCCAGCCTCAACTGCCTAAGTGAGAGAGATCCTGTCTCAAGAATATGAATGAATGAATGAATGAATGAATAACTCTAATGAAGCAGTAAACATTACTTGTATTTTCCAAATTGCACTATACCTCCTTGAAGCTGGGTATGGTGGCACACACCTGTAATCCCAGCATTGGGGAGGCTGAGAATGATTACCATTTGAGACCAGCCTGGGCTACAAAGTGAGTTCAAGGCCAACCTGAACTGCATAGTGAATCCTTGTCTCAAAAAGACAAAAAAACAAAAACAAAAAACCCACCGTACCTCTTTGAAAATCTGGGATTAAATGAGAAGTACTCAAAGAATTGATGCATACCGAAGCAAAGGCCAAGTTAAAACACTTGTGTGACTGCTATTTGACTCCCCCTCCACAGAACATTTATTTCAAAAAATGAGTAACAAGGTATGCTTGTTAAGA
Source organism: Dinomys branickii (assembly GCA_004027595.1). NCBI lineage: Eukaryota > Metazoa > Chordata > Mammalia > Rodentia > Dinomyidae > Dinomys > Dinomys branickii. The sequence goes on along the minus strand of PVLD010005509.1, from coordinate 1,448 downwards.
TTTGATTTAAAAAAGTAGAATTTTGGCTTTGGGATTTTTTTGTTTTGTTTTGTTTTTTGAGCTAGGATCTTGCTCTGCAGTTCAGGCTGGCCTTGAATTTGTGTCCATCCACCTGCCTCAGCCTCCCAAAGGATACATGCCACCAATCCTAGCAGTAACTAGAATTGTGAAAACTTGTGTTTGCCACTATAAACTCCGCTTTTTCTTTTTCTTTTTTTTTGTACTGGGGATTGAAACCAGGGCCTTTGTATTGAGATGCATACCAAGCCCTTTTTATTTTTTGAGACAAGGTCTTATAAATAGCCCAGGCTGAGATTTGATTTGTAATCCTGTCTCAGCTTCCCATAGAGCTAAGATTATAAGCATATACCACCACACCTGGTTAGCTTTCCAATTGCAGATGTGTTTGATAAAACGGGTAGCAACACTAACAACTATATAATTAACAACAGTAACAACTGTATAATTAAATATCAATATGTAGACAATCTGTATATTCAAGAAACAACACACAATGTTATAAAATTGTGCATGAACAATGATTAGTCTGAGATGGGCCAATGATCCTTCCCCCTGCATGTACGAACCCAGGGCTTCACACTTGCTAGGCAAACACTCTACCACTAAGGTTTATAAAACATCTCAATGCTGAACCAATGAATTTTAATTTAACAGACTATATAAATTCAATTACATGGCTTTGGATTCTACACCACAACAAACCTTTAAAATGGTTTGGGTACTGCCAAAAGAAAATATAATCTGAAAAGTTATTTTTCATAAAACTGTTACCTATGTTAACAAAAATTTTAGGGGAACTTCCGGGAAGATGGCGACCGGGTAGGCAGCAGAGAGAGAACCTCCCAGAGGATTACCACCCAAACAATGAAATATAGCAATATGAAGACAGAAATAAGGACTTCTGGGAAGAAGACGACCAGCCCAGAGAGCGAGTGCGGAGGGAAGAACGGCTTCAGCTCCTGAACCCGACAGAGAACGCGCTACTGGGAGAAACTGCGCCAAACCGGGCAGCGCTCCGGGATCCCGCTCAGAACCCCACCCCCGCAGCCAGCGCTGCGCGAACTGGAGCAACAGCAATCGGCCGGCGGGATTTCTGAGTCGGGGAACATCCCCATCCAGGGAAAAACATCTGAACGGCACTCCTGTCTGCACGATCACAGGGTGAGTTAAGTGCGCGCTCTAACCGGTTTTTCCTGAATCGGGAAGAAGCTCAGCCCAGCGAGAGACGTCAAAGCAGCTTTAAGGACTGCGGGATCTCCGGGTTGGGAAGACCTACTTAGGCGCCCCAACGGGTTTTGTGAGGGGGGAAGGAGCTCCACCCAGGGAGGAACACCTGAGTGGCCTATCTGCAAGAATCCTGGGGTGGTGAGCTGTTTATTCGCCCCGGCCAGGTCTTGGGGTAGGGAGTAGAAGCGGAAATCTCAGCA